>JAMQGT020009590.1:0-97907 GCA_024447675.2 Pterophyllum scalare | reverse complement strand
TGTGTTATGTCATTTACTTCGTTCAGTTACGTATTGCTTAATTAAAACGTCTCCCACAATTACAGCACATCCTGATGCTTTGACCTTCACACCTCCCATGAATACTGTATCATACGATGTCTCTCTCTGTCTCTTCAACCCCCCCCCCCCCCACACACACACACAGAGATACATACACATTTGCCATCAAGATAAGATAATAAGGTAAGAAATACATCATCCCAAAAAGTTGGAAAATTATTGTGTTATAGCAGCCAATACATGACAACCAACTCAATAAAGTAAACATGAAATATCAAGATAAAAATAGCTTAGACACCCTATAATAGACTGGCAACCTTTGCACCTCTTACCCTATGACAGCTGGGATAGGCTCCATCCCAGCAGTGACCCTGAAATGGTTGAACAATCAAGAAGATGGATGGATTGATGGTTGGATTGAAAAACAGCTTGGAAAGGAAAAAAAATAAAGCAGGAGCTCAATTAAATAGAAAATACAAAAAAGTGATGAGGTCAATGAACCAAACTCTAAATATGATACAATAAGAAGCTTAAGTCTAAATTAAATATTGGTATTGTTGTACAAGGGGGTAAAAATGATCTATATCTGTTGAGTAACTAGTGCAGAAGGTGATCAGGATCAATTGATGAACTATCTGTAGCTCATTAGCACAGCCACAGTCATTTGTGTGATCTCTGCCTCAGCTGATGGAGGAATCTAAACAGTGTGGTCATTCAAACTGGATTCAAACAGCAACAGCAGTGATGATTCCCCTGAGCAAGTAAAATGGATATATTCCAACAGCTAGCAGTTCAATATTCAGGCCAAAGAAAGGCCTCTTCACAGTAACATGTTTAGGATTGCACCACTTTGCAATCACAACTAGTGCAATCCCTCTACATTTCTTCTTACTGCTCAGACTAATGTCCCTGTCAGCTTGAAATGTCCTGAAGCCAGGTGTGGTCACGCTGTGGTCCGGGAAGTATTTCCTGCATGAAACACATCAAACTACACTCACTGTGTTCCCTCTGGTCTTAATCAGCTCACTGAGTGTGTCCATATTATTGTCCAAACAGCTCACATTCCCCATGATGCCCACTGGAACAGCTCCAGCACTGAAATGCCGTCACTTCCTCTGTAGCTCCGCTGGGGTTACAGGCCTTGCTCTGGGCAGCAGGACTGTCAGCACGATCAGCTGGTGGAGATTCTCGGTTGCCAAGAGTGCAAAGCAATGAAAAACATCTAGTAAACTTGTAAAAGAAAAGGCAGCTGTTTCACCTTTGCATAAATAAAAATGAGCGGGAAAACTCTACTTTATCAGGTGCAGCAACAATTAAGTCATATTTTTGAAACCATTTTTGTATGTGAAAAGTGACAAGTTACTTTGTCAGTTACTGCATTTTAATCTCAAACCTTTTGGTAAACATGACTTCCTAACATTTTTTTAAAAGTTTGTACTGCCAACAAATAGATATACTCTTACAGTAGACTTCAAAAGAAAGCTTGGACTTGGAATAAAAGCCCAGGAGTCTTTTATTCATCGCAGTCTTAGGATGAAAATAGCGTGCAGCATGTCATGACTCAACAAGTATGTGCTCCCAGAGATGACAGACAGGGTAAGGAAATATTGTTTTGCTGTGCATGCACTCTATTGCAAGATAAGAAATGTGTTCTGCTGCTGCCTCTCCCATTGATGCTCTGGTATTGGTATCCTAAATTGGTCTGGTTAATCTGAGTCTTTGATAATAAGTCATGGATACCTGTGCACTACAACTCCCAAAGTGTGGTGTGATAAACAACATCTAATCCCTAGCTTAATTAGCTAACATTAATCAATTCTGCCTTTCCAGAGCCAGAAGTTTCTCCCATTTCCTAAGCCTAATGACCACAGGACTACAGACTACAAAAAAAGAAGACCCCTGTATTAAACTATAGGAGTAAATAAGTAATCCCAAAAGAACACAGTCCAGTAAACAGGAATTAACTTAAGTGCAGCTATCTTATGCTTCACAGTGACCTTGTTTTCTAAAACTTTGTTAAGCTGACCAGAATTCAGTACAAGAGAAATATCTCAACTTTCTGATTTTTCACTTGAAGAGATTTTAAGACTAGATTAAATTGCTTGTTAAGATGGATTTTTTTTTTGCAGTATGTGCATCAGAGAACACTATCTTGTGTGTGCTTCAGGGTACATGACTTAGATTGCAGTTGCATTACGCAGCACAGTGCAAACTTAAGTTGAACACTATGTTTTGCCTGTTCAGCGCTTCTCTGTGTAGCAATAACAGAGTAGTAGAAGTGATCCACTGTCACACCAGGGATAGCACATATATGATATCTAAGAATGATGTATGGTATTAAAATATAGCCATAGGTGCACACATATAGTAAAATAGAGCCACATGGAAATACACACATATCGGGCATCCTGCTGCAGGGTAAAAGATTGACACAATGTGCTCAGGATTATCTAAAATGGGGAAGGATGATGGTTACCAAGCCCCATGATTGGTTATCCCATTTAGACCAAAGCTTGTGATTGGTTGTCTTATTGGATGGCTCCCATCATGCATCACACAGATTCATCTGTTTCTTGGGGTCTACTCAAGTAGGACCGATCCATCTCGCTCTCCATTTTGCCATCCTGCCTCCTTCTGCCCCTCACATTACTTATCTCTCCTTCTTTTCCTTCATCTCATTGCCCTCACTTTATCCCTTCCCTCTCCAGCTTTATGTATCCATCTCATCACTATCCTTTCAGCTTCATGTACTCATCTTCGCTCATTGGCCTTCCCGCTCTTCACCGTCTTCATTTGCTTAACTTTTCTCCTCTTCATTCATCCCCCGGTCTATATTCCCAATCATCGTTCACTCACAACCTCCATTTCCTTACAGCTCCCTCCTCCTCTCCTTTTCTGCCACCTCTCCTCCCACTCCTGCGCAACTCATTTTTCCTCTGTATGCTGATAAAGTGAAGGGATGGATATGTGGGGCCATTTATCAGGCATGTGTTTTACTAGCAGGAGAGGCCACAGCAGGGTTAAAGGGGGTGGAAATGTGATTTAGATTGAGATAGGAAATAAAGGATGAGGAAATAAGCTCAAGATAGAGTAAGAACAGTAAAGTGCACTTATTTGATTTAATATTTTACTGTGAAACAGTCTATTATACAGAATGAAAATGTGATGAAGCTATTTCTGCAATCACTGACAAATTGATATCAGTTGACTAAGTATCAGTCTCTTCTCTTCTCTTCTCTTCTCTTCTCTTCTCTTCTCTTCTCTTCTCTTCTCTTCTCTTCTCTTTCTCTTCTCTTCTCTTCTCTTCTCTTCTCTTCTCTTTCATACAGTGTTTCCATTTCAACTTGAGAAGAACTCAGCAGGAAACTCAGCGGGGGAGTGAACTTTGTGTTTGCCTGTTTGTGCCTCACCCTCTGACCGGCTGTATGTTTTCCTGCCCGCCTCTGGTTGTGTATGCCCATCAGTCTTTGAGTCAATCAAGTATCTAGGGCCTATCTATCACCTTCTCCCTGTCTCTTTCCCTCCACATCCCTTCCTCCATCTTGTCGTTTTCCCTGTATTTCTCGGCCCAGTGTTACTTTACAGAGGCATCCCTGTGTCACTATCTGTCTGCACTTTTTTTTTCACCACTCATGTCTAACTATCTCACAGAGGCAGAGGCAACCCTGCTTTTTCAACCCATGTTTTTATTCATTCTTTCTCCCACTCTCTCCTTCCTTACCTTATTTCCTTCACTATCCTTCCCTCTTCTCTGTCTTTGTCTCTCTTGGGAGTGTTGTTATCAAAAGCGATAGCTCGCTAGCTGAAAATAATAAGCAGCATCTTTTGAAGTCTGCGATGGCTGTTTGACATCTCTGTGGTGTTTCATGCAGATATTCCCTCCATTTGTGCCGGGGATAAACAAAAGATTAAACTTACTTTAAGGTCGGTCAATGTGTGTGTGTGTGTGTGTCTGTGTGTGTGTGTGTGTGGGTGTGTGTGTGTGTGTAACTGTGGCAAGTCAACCCCTAAGGGCCCACAGTGGCCTCCTGTCACCTTGCCAATCATATCAGTTAGGTGTGTTCTGATAACCTTATCTCTGCCTGAGCTCTGCATAGCCATAGGGCCTCCCCCCAACACTCTCTCTCTCTCTCTCTCACACCTCACCCACACACACACACACACACACACACACACACACACACACACACACACACACACACACACACACACACACACACACACACACACTAAAACACTCTTACCCATAGCAAATGAAAGAGGCTGGAGTGCAGATAGGGATCGATGCTGGTAAATCAAGGACATGCACTATTCTGGTTCTCTGTCTTTCTGTGGCTCTTATCTATAATGGAAAAGCCATACATTTACAGTTCCCTGCCTACCTTATGGTCACGCTCAATCACAACATAAAATATTACTGCAAAGTGTCAGCAGGAAAAAGTGCAGAGAAATAAAGCTTTTGCAGATCAACTTGCATGCTAGCTATGCTGGGACAGCATAACTGGTATTGTTTTGTAGTTCTTATAGCAAAATGTTGTCATGCAGACACCTACAGTTCTGAAGTATGAACTAATGTGGTTTGAAGACTTGCGCCAGATGCTTATATTTCTGTCCGTCTGTGCAGATGCCATTACTAAACTATAGGTGACATCAAAACGAAGACTCAGTTAAAAGATGGGTGCAGTTCAGTCCACTGCACTAAGTATACATGCAATAGTGTAGAAAGGACTGCTGAGCAATCATGAGCCTGAATGCCAACATGTTGACAGATTTTGCAGCTGGTGAAATTGCGTAATGATATATAATTATTGCCATACAAATGGTGGAGGGCTGGAGGAGCATATGATCAGCATCATCTATACACACACATGGATTTACAAATATTATGGGTTAACATCTCAAGTAAGAATTTTGCCCATTAAAACATATTCAGCTAATCATGACATCAGTTTTTTTTTAAATTTTTTTTTTTAGCTAATATATTTTGTTGGGGTACCGTATGGATTTGTTGGAATCATGAGCCATTTCACTTTCAACAATGTGTAAATGCATAAGCATAAATTGCTGTAACAATGAAGTGAAATTCATTGCATTGCCTGCTATGAAAACCAAACCCCTAACATCTCTCATCTCTATGAAACTTTAGGTCATTGGGTCGTAGCCCATAGGTGATAGACAAAGTTTTGGTGATCCAAAAACTTTGGTCTATATGCTGCAAACTTGTGCAAAAATATGCGGATCAGCTATAATGTGGTCTACTGTTGTTAATGTCTGTGATGTTGTTGGTCGATTACCTCTGGACTAATCTTTCCTTCTGCATTGTACTAGGCAGAAGTCTCGATAAAACAAAGCACTTTGTGAAGTGAAACCAAGTGGTAAAGACAAAAAAAACTGTATTGTCTTTGCCTCTCACTTTTTTGATGAGTTTGTTTGGACTGACTCAACAGTTATTAGGGAAGTTAGAGAAAGAAATTTCTGTAATGTTACACAAACAGGGCAACAAACATGGTCCACAGCATTTGGAGAGTTTTTACACCAAAACTTGGCCTACCTAGTCACTTTATGGCTTATTGTAGTAATGTAATCATCTCTGCTGGCATGTACTTCATAGTGCTTTTAGTTAGATGTTGATTACAGTTGAATCCCCCGTGTAGCGGCGTTTCTTCAGTCTTTTCCATGCCACTTCTGGGCTGCACGCACAGTAACTTAATCCTGACGCGTATGACAGTAGAAGTTGTTCAGACTTCAGACATTTATTTTGTAATAATCACAACATAGTCACACGGTAGAAAAACTGTATGCTCCCGTGCTTAATGCAGCCCTCCAAAACCTTCCCACATCTGACGTCACTTGTTACATAAAAAGGAGCAGCATTAACAACATTCACAAATCTTTTTGCACCGTGATTGATAATTCAGGAGCTAGAAATTAGTAATAATTCTTAACCAAACTTCAGATCAACTTCTTATAAAGTGGCTCTTACACCCCGACACTGAGAGTATGTCAACCACAGGTAAAATAAGCACTTGCTCCTTAAAGACTTGATAGATATCAAAAGTACTATTTATTTCACCATCTCTCATCAGCTAACCACTGAAAAAATAAAAAAGAAAGAATGGTTGTGTTGTTTAGGGATGTGAAATTTAAAAAAAAAATGTAATTGAAGAGCGCAGATGATTCAGATATGATATGATATACCAAATGGATCTTTTCCCCATATCTTATTTTCTTTTCATGCCCTTATGACTGTTATGGTGTCATAATTCTAGTTTGCAGTGCATTAGGTAAATTTGTTGTTTAAAAAAAAAGTTTTAATTATGATAACATTGTAGCATGTACTGTCACTTAAAAATATTACAAGTGCTTTAGCTTGCCGGGGCATGGCGCTGATCATAGTTCAAAATCTCCCTCGTAATATATCACCAATCTGGCTCTGCTGCTTCTCACTCAGCTTCCCTGACCTGACACAGGAGAGCAGTTCAGGCAGACAAGCTGAGCTGATAAGAAGTGGGCAGAGAAATATTTTAAGTACTATGTCTAATTGAAGTATTGCCTGCTCCTTTTGTTCAGTCAGCATGTGTGATACCTGGAATGATTTAACAATAATAGATCTAAGGACTTATGTTGCCACAAACCATTACTGAGTCATAAACTATTTATTATCTGGGCAAGAAATAGTATAAAACAATAAAGCCTCTTTGCTTTGACATCTGAGTACAATTTTTTTCGAATCTCTCCAGAATCTGTCAGAGCCATTATTGAAGAAATATGTATCACCATCTGCTACTTCAGAAGACCGAAACAAAGAAGTGAACCTTGTTTTTCATCAGTGTCAGTGTCCCCCCAACTAACTGACTAAATAATGAAATAACTAAATAAACAACCCACCATAATACTTGTGGTTCTGGGGTGGTTACTATAAAGGGTAATATAGTGGATATTATTTATGACTTGTTTTTAAAAGTAATCCATAGGGGTGGCTATGGCTCAGGTGGTAGAGTGGGTCATCTAACAATCCATGGAGCGATTCCCAGCTCCTCCTGTCATTGTGCCAAAGTATCCTTGGGGAAAATACTGAACCCTGACTTCCCCTGAGTCACCCATTGGAGTGTGTGTGTGTGTGTGTGTGAATGTTAAATAAATGTGTTTGGTATAGATAAAAGCACTGTATGAATGTGTGCGTGACTGGGTGAATGAGACTTGTAGTAAGAAGGCACTTTCAGTGCTCAAACTGAGTTGAAATGTGCCATATAAGTACCAGTCCACTTATCTAATGAAGAAGGTAATTTGTTACATTACTCGCTACATTAACTTTACGTTACTTCATAACATGGTCTGAGATTCACATGATTACCACTTAACAATACAAACCTTGGTGCCACACTCCAACACAAATGTCCATCCTAATGAAGACACCCTAGTGCTTTTTCAGTGTTTGAGTATGAAGAGAATGCCAAAAGTAAAGTTAGAAAAACAGCAATCCTACTGTAGAAACTAATACATGTGTGCAGAAATGAAGGCTACAATTTCATCAGCACTTTTGTTACCTGCTGAAAATGAAGATCTGGCTGCCTGGCCGTTATGGGCTCAGTTTAGACATCACTCAAGGTTCCATGCTGCTAGCTCTTTGTTAGCATACTGCCTGTGCAGATGCTGGCCAGGAGTCAAGATGTTGCCAGTAGCTGATTTTTGCCTGGGCAACAATTTGGCTTTACCATGTTCTTTTCTATTTGTCCAATAAAAATCAAAGTAGTTTCACCTCTACTTAAAAGCTATAGATGGCGCCACCATTTCCGTCTACCCTTCATACAATTGAAATCAGCTGATTGTTGGTAGGTGCAAAGGGAAAAATGACACTTTTGATGATTTTTTTTTCTTTTTGCCTATCATGCAGATAATTGAAGAACCTTTGTAAACCAAGTAACAACATAACTATGATATGATTACTGAATTTAGTACAGCCATGTGTTACATTACTGCGTTACAGAAAAGTGTGAATCTGTCGTATACTATATGTTGGCCAGGGTGATTTTTTTCTTCCAGCTTTCATTTTGAAGTTGGTCCATAATGATGATGACGTTGTTGCTGTGTAGGCACTGAACAACAGCCACACTTTTGCGTATTGACTAAACAAAGGTCAAGTGTGTGATGGTGACTGCCTGACTAATTCAATGTCTGGGTATGTTTTCACAAAGAAAAACGATATGTGGTTGTTCAAGGGGGGGTTAATTACAGTAGAGAAGCTATGGTAGAAAAAAAAAATCCTTTTATGACAGTAACTGAGCATGCAAAAATCATAACAGTACTTCTTGACTCACACTGCAAATAGTGAACATTAAGTCCCATTTGTAAAGTAGTAGTAGTCAGAAAGCAGGATTATCCAGGAATTGCTAATTGGCAAACAACTTTGAGACGTTTGTTATCCCATGAGCGTGTAGTTTCACCATAGTCAGTATAAAAGATGGATGCAGCCACCTTGATGTTACCCACTGGCTTTGAATGCCCCATTTTGAAGCTTCAACACTGTCATGATTATTTTAAAGCCCCAAGTTATTTTATATGGAAGAAAGGATGGTGTGCTTATTTATCAGCTAATTCTAGTTAGCTTTGTTAGCAAGCTACATTCATAAACTATATGAATTTTATTTTTACCCTTCTCCAATAGTAACTGCATGTGAAATTAAGCTAACACAGTCTGTTTTGATTCTCCAAGTTCAAATCTTAGAGCACATCCATTAGATAAAAGTGAGTGTCATCAGTTGACTTGCTGTTATGAGAGTCTGAGCCCCACTTTTGGCTGAGAGTTGATTACATTTTGGTCATAAAATTATCATGATTGAGCTATTAACAGTTTCTTTTGAAACAACCATTCATTTACAGGCAATTGCTACTAGATTACTTGATATTAAAGAAATTGTAAAACTCTCCAGCAAGTTCTGAATTGGCCTTTTCTCACTCTGATTTCTATGTTGAAGGACAGAAGACTGATTTGACTGAGTGATGATCTGCAAAGGACTTTATTTTTATTTTTTTAAATTTTATTCACATTCATCAACTCATCATATTTACTTCACCTTGAGCTCATACATTATCCAGTTTTTGGTTTCTTGTTGCTGAATGCTCCTGTCTGTACACATAAAATCTTTTTAAATAATATATTTTAAGAAACAGTTAAATAATAGAAGAGAAACTGGATGTTGATCTGAATGGACCCCAGGACACAGAAATGTCATCAGTTTCTTTCAGACAAATCATCTTTATTAATAATGCTATGCTGTGTTGCAGCCTGCAGCACACTGATATTGATTTTATTCAGGGTCGGTCTCACCTTTGCATGCTGCCTAAGTAAAATTAGGTAAATACAATTTTAACTTTGTTTCAGCTGTTTTTTTCAAATGCTGTGTGAACAGGGGTATATACATAAAATTTGGATTCTTGGGCCTATCTCGACAGTTAATCGACAATAACACCACCAGTCTCTGATACTTGATCTTTTCTTTGTTTGTGGGTCTATTTTTCTAATTGTAAAATAGGAATTGAGATTTGATGTCAGGTTAGTTTTTTCTTGTTCTTTATTTTATTTTATAGGTGTTGTTGCTAGTTTGCTAACTAATCTTAAGGAAAGGTTGCCAGTCCTCCTTGTATTAAGTCAGCCTGATTTGAGACTGAAACCTCTTGGGGGAGAGGGCAGATATTTTTGCATGCAGGAAAAACTCTGACATAGGGGAAGTATTTTTAAAATGTATAAAAAAGCAGCTGGATATCAGTCAAAATTCAATCAGCCAATTTTACTGTGAATTTTACATGTCTGACAGACACGAAAAAATATATGATATGATGTGATATGATACTGAGATGATTTTTTTCTCTCTCTTGCTGCTCTCCAGTATAGATTTCCTCCCTGGCTGCCATCCTGGCTTTAAAGATTTTGGAGGAAGATAAATTAGAACGGGAAGAATGTGGAATAAAATCAGCTAGATGCACCGAAGACAGTACTCTTGTGCAAGTCATATTGTTTAAAACAATTTACATAGTAATGCTGGTATCAAATTGGCACATAAACTGACTACATTAAACAAAAGAAGTCATACTAATTAATTTGATTAGTTTAAGTTGGTCCTGATAAGTGCACATGTTTCAGGTGAACTTTGTGACTTAATGATATCCTTGTTATTATGGAAGAAAACAAAAAACACACTTTTTGTGGTGACAGCTTTCCAGAGTTTTCACACCGGTCCATAGTATTATAAACTTAAAGGGTTACATACTTTACTGACATCTAATAAGACCTCAAACACACAGATGTCTTTGAAGCAAATTATTAAATAAGTCATATTAATGCATTATTGGAAGGATTCAGGCATTTTCTACCTAATGTTCTACATCAGACATACTTTATGATTAATGTCAGCTGGTGACACTAATATTATAAACTGATGTATTCATTAGAAGCTAATTGAAGTTTTGCCATGTGTGTGATTACAGATGCAGAGTTGCGTTTCCCATGCTGCCACTGATGGCATCTTAAAGCCTTCAATCTGCAGCAGACAGAGGATGCTCAAAAAGGTGTGCTACTCTCCCTATCCAAGAAGATGATCTTGCTGCTGCTTCATGTAAACAAAACAGATTTTGATGGAGAACTTTATGGTATGGTGCCAGATCTTTATTGTTAGACATGTGAAAACAGTAACATTTCCCCAAAACTGGACTAATAGATGAAGCAGCAGCTGATTATAAGCTAAAATTATGCCAGCTAATGCTAGACTCAAGTGTCAGTTACTGTCAGCTATTCAGAGCTGACAACAATAACAGCAACAAGCCACTATGAACGGATTCAAAACAGATCCGGGACGGATGAGCTTGGGAATTCACTGGATCCAAATTGGGTCCTGTCCTGATAATTTCCAGATCCATTCCATTGTGCATGTGGACACTGATCGGAACCTGGTTTGCCTGGAGCCACTTTGCTATCTGGGTTGCTGGATGTTCTGTGCTACACAGCAAGCCAAAGTATCAATCAGATCATGCATTAAAAATCCTCTAAAGTCTCCCACAGCACAAACACAGTGAAGATGGCCAGTTTAGCTCAAAGCAGTGGATGAGACCGAGCAGCCTGTGTTGGGACATCTATAAATCAGTGCAGCCATGTTCCTATTGTAACTCAGTTATCCAGGTGGACAAGAGTAATCACCCCATCCAGAGTTGTTGTAAGGGGAGAAACAGTTGGGCAGTTGGTTCGATCCCTGGCTGCTCCAGTCTACATGCCAAAGTATCCTTGGGCAAGATACTGAATCCTGAGTTGCTCCCAAAGCATTATTGGAGTGACTGTGTGTGTAAATGTTAGGTAGAAAGTGCTTGTATGAACGTGTGTGTGTGAATGGGTGAATGAGACATGCGATATAGTGTGCTTTGAGTCCTTCTCTTTTCGCATCCAGTTTGCTGATGTAACCTGGGCTATGTCCATCTTTTACACTGTCCATTTTTTCGTATCTGTGAGTGAGTAAGCGTTAAAACACTGAATATACTGTGACACTCGTCTGGTTTACCTCACAAACAGTGTTTGGTATAGACACCAGGTCACAGGGAACAGATTAAACAGACAACTGCTCATGTTTTCTTTTAGCATTTCTGGAATTATAAGTATTTATTCTCAACTCAAATATCGGTATCTGCCAGTGAAAGTATAAAATCAGAAGCTGCAATTCAACAGAGAATGTTTATTCTCACCACTCCTTAGCCACCATGTAGTTACCTTTTCCTTGTCAAATTATTGCACATAGTGGTACCTGATTTTCTGTGTCTCTGTTTGTTCACATCTGACTCATATGTCCTATTACTGGCATGGGGCTTAGTTTCTTCTGACAAAACAATCATAAAAATGACATTATGAAGTGATGTCTTGTTTTTTTTAGTTTCTGTAGTAGTTTGTGTTTGTAATGTGACAGCAAGAAATCTAGAAACTAGTATGTGCTTTGCATTGTAAGGTATAGATGCTATAATACTGAAAGAAAACCAACAATCAGATGACTCTCCGCATGACCATGTACTTGGTGATGGTGAGAAGGAAAAACTATTAAGGGGAGAAGAGACCACAAAAAGCAAACAGGACAAAGTACAAACTATAGGAGAGACTAGACAAAGGTGAATGAGTAAAACCACTTGGTGAGAGAAAAGAGCGGAGCGGAAAAGAAAAGCCCAGTACATCACTGAATGTCCCCCAGCAGCCTGAGCTCAAAGCAGCATCACTAAGTGATAGTTCAGGGTCAACTGATCCAGTCCTAACCAGAGACAGTATAAAAGATGGACATAGCCACCTTGATGTCACCCATTGGTTCTGGACTCAGCTCAGGAGCTTACCCATTGGCCATAACTATAGGGCTTTTGTGAAAGGTAAGTTTTAAGTCTAATCTTCCACATGCGATGGGTTTGATAGTTGAAGGCTGGACATACTGCAGCTGTTCACCATTTCAGACTGTCGCTGACCTTGACACCAAAATGACATTTGGCTGCAGTAAAACATAAGTATTGTCATACTGCATGACACGTAGGGCATATTTCTCTGATATTTCTTCTAAGACCTTCTTCCCCCTTCTGTTTAATAATAAAAAACTATCAGCAGTATATGTTTATAACATTTTTAAATAAAAAATGTACAAGTGTAATGCATTTTCAGTTTCACTTACAGTGCTGGAGAAACTTTTGCAAGGAACTACACTGTCTGGAAATAGAGCAAGGCAATAACCACGTGACACATTAATTAAATATGTATAGTTCTTTGTGTATAATGCCGACTGCAATCCTTAAATAAAAAACTGAAGATTTTCTTTTTTTCCCCCTGAAACACAGAGCTCAGCAATAAAACACACCATAAAGAAATTAACTGCTGTGCCTGTAAGAGGGACTAAGCTTGAATTGAACCCATTATGCTTTTTGAAGTGGGCAATTTTCTTAGCAGTGATGTTGTTTATACAAAACTGAAATGTAATAAGAGCTGTTTCAACCTTGGGAATATCATCATTACAGTGCAAAAAGGTAAAAATTTCAAAGTCCTACTCCATACTCCTATTTTAAGAATATAAAAATGTTTTCATATACATACCTCTGTAGCTCCCTATTGTGTATGTATTTTACAAAAATTTAAAAAACAAAGATTTTTTTCTTTCCAAGATCATTATATAGACATGGGAAAAATATATCCTGCGCTGTAATTGGTTCTTTTTTATTCCCATCTGTCTGTTCTGAAGGTTATCATATATTCTGAATGTCCCAATGAAGCAAACATAACCCTAAATGCTGTTAATTAGGCTCTTGATGTCAGCATGTTTGAAGTGCTCACTTTAATGTGGGTTGGAAGGAAAAAAAAGGGATGAGGCAGAGGAGGAGTGTGGGTTGAGGCTGAATAGAGGTTAATGTCCACGGAGCACCTCAAAGCTTTCTTGGCTTGACTCATAGGATGGCTGAGATCAGATAGAATGGTAGATAGCAGGTACTACCCTCAGCTATTAAGACTGCTCTGTTCTCACTCATCTCTTGCACTTTTCCTTTCTCTTTTCTTATGTCTTCACACAGCATCCTTCCCTCTTTCTCAGTCGTGTCTTTTTCCTCTTTCTCACATGTGCACACAATGTTTCACTAACACTTTCTTGCTCTAACAGCCTGTCTGGTTCTCCCCCTCTTTCTGTGTTACTGCTTCCCCTCTCCTGCCCATTACTTCAGCCAGTGAAAAGTCTTTGCTTCAGCAGTCCTCTCCTGCTGCTGCAGACTGTCTTAATGTGGCCACATCATATTTGATGAGACGGGTAGGGGCTGGTGGGATGCAGCTAATATCTTTCCCTAGGTCTCTCTCCTGGCTCATTCTTTCTATCCTATTTAGCGTTTGTCTGTGGCTACCTGTGTGCATGAGAATGCATGTGTGTGTGTGTGTATATACATATATACACTGCTCAAAAAAATAAAGGGAACACTTAAACAACACAATATAACTCCAAGTAAATCAAACTTCTGTGAAATCAAACTGTCCACTCAGGAAGCAACACTGATTGAGAATCAATTTCTCATGCTGTTGTGCAAATGGAATAGACAACAGGTGGAAATTATTGGCAATTAGCAAGACACACTCAATAAAGGAGTGATTCTGCAGGTGGGGACCACAGACCACTTCTCAGTACCTATGCTTTCTGGCTGAGGTTTTGGTCACACTTGAATGTTGGTGGTGCTTTCACACTCGTGGTAGCATGAGACGGACTCTACAACCCACACAAGTGGCTCAGGTAGTGCAGCTCATCCAGGATGGCACATCAATGCGAGCTGTGGCAAGAAGGTTTGCTGTGTCTCTCAGCGTAGTGTCCAGAGGCTGGAGGCACTACCAGGAGACAGGCCAGTACACCAGGAGATGTGGTGGAGGCCGTAGGAGGGCAACAACCCAGCAGCAGGACCGTTACCTCCGCCTTTGTGCAAGGAGGAACAGGAGGAGCACTGCCGGAGCCCTGCAAAATGACCTCCAGCAGGCCACAAATGTACATGTGTCTGCACAAATGGTTAGAAACTGACTCCATGAGGATGGTATGAGGGCCCGACGTCCACAGATGGGGGTTGTGCTCACAGCCCAACACCGTGCAGAACGCTTGGCATTTGCCAGAGAACACCAGGATTGGCAAATTCGCCACTGGCGCCCTGTGCTCTTCACAGATGAAAGCAGGTTCACACTGAGCACATGTGACAGAGTCTGGAGACGCCGTGGAGAGCGATCTGCTGCCTGCAACATCCTTCAGCATGACAGGTTTGGCAGTGAGTCAGTAATGGTGTGGGGTGGCATTTCTTTGGAGGGCCGCATCATGTTACGCTCCATCCACCAACGTCACGTTGCACCACAGACTGTACAGGAGTTGGCGGATGCTTTAGCCCAGGTCTGGGAGGAGATCCCTCAGGAGACTGTTGTGGAAAAAATAAGTTGAGCCCCGAAACCAAACTGATTTAATGATGATTTATTAACAGTAAGAAAAATAACCTTTGCAAAGGGGTCAATACAGCACGAACAGTCTCCGTACCGGCATTGACCAAGAAGCAGAATACTTCCAGCTTCCAACTCCAGCTCAGCTGTGGGGAGTTCAGCTTCCCACCACCATGCAACTTCAGTCTGATAATCAGTGTGTCATGACCTTGGACACAACCATGAAAGACGGTTGTTTTCTACTTTGCACACTTGGTCTTTGTACTAGAAAATTACAATTACATACCAAAGGAGTACACAGAGGTTATTAGAGTTGAAAAACAAATTTTCCATCACAGAGACCATCCACCACCTCATCAGGAGCATGCCCAGGCGTTGCAGGGAGGTCATACAGGCACGTGGAGGCCACACACAATACTGAGCCTCATTTCGACTTGTTTTAAGGACATTACATCAAAGTTGGATCAGCCTGTAGTGTGTTTTTCCACTTTAATGTTGTGTGTTACTCCAAATCCAGGCCTCCATTGGTTAATAAATTTGAGCAGTGCATATACACTGCTCAAAAAAATAAAGGGAATGAATAAAATATTCTCATTGAATACTTCGTTCTGTACAAAGTTGAATGTGCCGACAACAAAATCACACAAAAAAACATTAATGGAAATCAAATTTATTATATTTACATATTTATCTCCTGGTAAAGCCTCCAGCCTCTATATATATATATATATATATATATATATAGTGTGTGTGTGTGTGTGTGTGTGTGCCCAAGGCAATAATGATCCATCAGACATGTATACTTTCTCAGGGCATGACCATTTTCTGTTATCTCATTGCCTCTAAACTTTGGGAAACATTTTTCGGTCTCACAGGTTTGCCATTCCTTACTATTTCCAGTTAGATTAAAGTGGATCAAATGTGCAATCAGCTCTTGAGAGGATGAGGAATTTGGTGCCAGCATGAGCTTGATACACTTTACAGTACAGCACATGAGGTTTTTTCTTTTTTTTTACAGAGCACTCACAGGAACTGAACTCAGGAGCTAATTGGAAATGAAAATGTTTCTGTGCCACATCAGTGTCCATTGCATCTAAAAAAAGAACAACAACTAAAAAATATTAAACCCAACAAGAATCCATCCATCCTTGCATATTCTGATTTAGTACTTCATAATTGTTTATCAGCAACAGTGTTTGACTAGTCAGTGTTTTCTCATTTAACACTATGGTTAATTTTCATTGCCCCTTTGCATCTTGTTTTATTTTTTCTCTTTTACATGTTAGACCAATTAAATGTTTTAATTGTCAATGGAAATGTAATCACTAGCTCAGTTTTTAGCAGAAACTGTTGTGCATTTGAATACAGTACCAGACAGAAGTTTGGACATTAAGTATGTCCAAACCTTTGTTTGGTACTGTATATACTATATAATATTGGATAATTAGTATAAAAGTATGCAGCACACCATTTAATGATATTCAGTCCTGCAGTTTTATGGTTTCAATTTATTTTGTATTTTTATGTTGATAATGTTGTGACTAGGTGGACACTCGCAAATTTGCTGTGCCTTTTATTCAGGTAAAATTTGAAGACACGTAAATATGAGTAAATGGATTGAATGTAAGTGTTTTGGTGATTCTTTTTACAAAATTTTTTTTTGTTGCCATTTTCCTTTCTATTCCCATTTTTACCAGATGGCTTCTTTAAGTGTAACTTTTTAAATTACTTTCATTCATTGATTACACTCCTCAGCTGCTTACTGCACAGTACAGGTTTTTCCAGTTAATAGATTTTTTTTTCCAGATATTAAACAAATCTTGCCTTTTTGCTGACAAAAGGAAGTATGCATGATTGGAAATGACTGAGCAGGCAATTTTTTACAAGAGCTTTTTAATTCTCATAACTGAATATAATTTGTTGTGCAAGGCATTCTCAGCCTTCTGGTTCATTGTTTTCATACAGGAGTTTGGACTCAATAAAAAAAAAAAGAAAAGGACTGCAAAGATGATCTGGCAATTGTCTCGTTATTTAGACCAATGAGACAATAAGCAGTTGTGCACCTGGGTTGACAGGAAATGGCAATGGTACTGACATTAATGTCAACAAAAAGCAGATGGCAGAGATGGCCAGTGTGACAGCCTGTGATGTGCATGGGCCACATTATAAAGTGCAAGTCAGCAAGCTTCTAGAGCCTAGACAGGATTATGTAACTTAGATATCTGCTATGTATGGAAGCAGAAATATTCAGGTACTTGCACATTTATCTACAGTATCTAACAATTCGTGATGCTATCTCTGGGATTGCTAACACAGCCATGTTGCAGATTTTTTTTTTGCCAACATCTGTAATAAATAAAGGAGTTTTGTATTTTTTGCTGCACAGCATATACTGGATGGGGAATGTTGGTCAGTAATGGCCTGTCCTCCCTTGCAATAGGAGCTGAATATGAAAATTGGAGGATCCAGTGATTCCCTCATTTTCCCCTCATTGAGTTTACTCCTGAGACAGCACAACTAATTAGCTGTCAGACCAGGACAAAGAGATACAGAGGCTCACTATAGAGTAATTATATACACTCACACATGCTCTGGCAAACTCGCACACATACACATACATACACACGTACAAATACACACAGAATCACCAGGCTATGTGTTGATGATGACACTTGACAAGTCAATAAGCCAATGACTTATGCTTATCTCCAATCCTGCTTCATTCTTCTACTCCACTCTTTATTGATTGCTTCCATAATTATTCACTTTATCTAAAGCTGGAATTAGCCACCATCTAGCTGCCAGCAGTCCAAATCTCCTTACTCTGTGTGTTCACATGCATGCATGAAAGTAGTGGGGGTTTTTTTTGTAACTGTTTAATAGGCAGTACAGACAGTACAGCAAAGTTGGCAGTAGCAGCAAAAGTATGTAGCAAGCGAGGGATGAGTAATTCAAACCCTTTATGTCGTGGTGACATGACTACTTTTGTTATGAACTTTGGACAATTTCCCTGAATATGAGGTGGTGAAAGCATCTGGCATACTTTTTTCACACATCTAACAGAACAGATGATTCACGCCAAGCTTGCTGCTCTCACTTCTCAGAATACTTTGTATGGTTAAGGTTTGCAGCTGGGTGATAGGAGGCGCTTGGGTGAGTTGTGCAGGGGGCAGGATGCTGCTTTCAAAAAGGATTCTGTTGACACATCAGTGTTTTGCTCACAGCACTAATTTGATCACAAACAAAACAAGACTTTTTCCATTTCTTGAATTTGAAAGCTCACAAATTTGATAATTTTTCCTGTCTTCTTGTAAATGATCCTTCAGAGTCTGCTTCACCCTGTCATGTTTGTTCTCTTAAGGTTTTGCAAACATCATGATTGAAAATTTGTCATCGTGCTCACTTGCTTGTTGTGACTTCTTCTGTGTGTAAAGCCCATCTAATGTTTGGTCCAGCTGATGTGTTCTCACATTCAGCTCTTCTGGGTAATGTCTAGGGAAGTTCAAAGTTTCAGTGCATGTATAAAAAACAGCTTTACAGTTTGTCTCCAGGCAGAACTTTAAATACTTTTTTATGGATATGCATTAAGAAACACACTTTGTAGAGAAAATAAATCATTCTGGAGCTGTTTGTGCTCAGAAGTATTTTTGTGGACATAGCCTTGTACAAGACAAGAAACACAGTAAATCAACTGAGCACCTAATGCCATAAGATTCAATTTTATTTTGTAACAAAATGCACATCTTGCACATCTTGCGCTGCTCGTACTCAGACGTACTGTTTGAGTTGGAAATGGCTGATCATAAGAAAAGCTATGCTAACCATAAATCAGATACAGTACAGGTACTTTTATCAACCGCTTGACTATTAGACATCTGAATTTCCTGTGCCAGAATTACTTCTAGAATTCTATTCTTTTAAATGTTATCATAGCTATTGGTGTTAGCATGTTTAACCCTTTCTTTAGCAAAGTCATAGCTTTAAATATCTCAAAGGGAGAATTAGAAAACAAATCCATTCACCACGCCATGCACATTCATTCATCCAAATTCTACATTTAACAGATGTACAAAGTTAACTGTGTTTCTAAATGTTTGGAACAAAATAAAAAAAAAGCAACTGCATGATTTCTGTCTCATATTTCACTTTCCAGTCTCAGACTCAAGCATTCTTTTCAGATCTGTTCCTTAATTAGATTAGGTGAAAAATGTGTGTTTATCTTCAGCTCTGTGTGAATGTAATTTGGCAGTGGCAGCTGTTTGCAGACGAGCTCTGGTAAAAGCAAAGAATGTGTTCAGCTAAGAATTTATAAACAGATATGTGTTTGCCTACTCTTGCTGGTCAGTTGCTTTGCTGTCTCCTCCTATAAAATCAGTACTTAAACAGTCTAATCTATCACAGAACTCAATGGGGTATGTGCCAATAAACAAGCTCTCTGAGACTGCTATCAGCCTGATCGATTCACTTCATCAATAGCTGACACTGTGGAGTCAGTGTGCTCCTGTTCTGTCCATCATTGGCCGATCCGTCAGTTTGAAACGCTTCAAGCAAATAATCCCAGAGAGCTCTGTATAATGTGTTGTTAAAAGTGATGCACTGTACAGAGTCAAGACACACTCTAAACAGGTGCAAGCAAACACACACACACACACACACACACACACACACACACACACACACACACACACACACACACACACACACACACACACACACACACACACACACACGCACATGCACATACTCGTGGTGCTTTGCTATGTGTGTTTATTTTTCCTCTGTTGTATGAAAGTTTATTTGCCAACTCCAGTCACTAAATATCAGGGTATTGATAATCCTGGCAAATTTGTTTTCTGTGATAAAGTGGCTGGAAAACACATCAAATGTTTAAAGTGAGAAAGTCACCATTTAAGAAACCATTTTAAGAAAAAAAAAAAAGGTCATTTTGAATTTGACGGCAGCAACACATCTCAAAAAAGTTGAGGCAGGGTCGTGTTTACCACTGTGTAGCATCCCCTTTCTTTTAAATCGCTGCTCCTAACTGAGGAGACCAGCTGCTGGTCTTTTGGGAAAGGAATGTTGTCCCATTCTTGCCTGATATAGTGTTCTAGCTGCTCAGCAGTCCTACGTCTTCCTTGTCGTAGTTTTTGTTTCATGATGCACCAAATGTTTTCAGTTGGTGAAAGGTCTGGACTGCAGGGAGGCCAGCTCAGCACTCAGACTCTTCTACTATGAATCTACAGTATGTTATTGCAGTATGCAGTTTAGCATTGTCTTGATGAAATATGCTCAGAGAAGACATTCTGCATCATGACAGAGCTTTAACCTGCATTTGTGGATGGCACGGTGAACTGTGTTCACACACAGTGATATCTGGATGTGTTCCTGAGCCCATGCACAGATTTCCATGACAGGATCACGCCTGTTTTTAATGCAGTGCCGTGTGAGGGACTGATAATCACAGGTATCAAATACTGATTTATATACTGAGTCTCGGAATCTTGATGATATTATGTACTGCGCATGATGAGATATTCAAAGTCTTTGTAATTTTACATTGAGGAACATTATTCTGAAATTGTTCCACAATTTGTAGTCACGTTTTTTTTTTGTTTGTTTGTTTTTTGCAGATTGGTGAACCTCAGGGTTACATCTGAGAACCTCTGCCTCTCTAAGATGCTCTTTTTAAATGCAGCCATGTTACTGACCTGTTGCCAGTTAAACTAATTCATTTCCAAATGTTCCTCCAGCTGTTTCTTTTTACCACATACTTTTCCAGCCTTTTATTTCCCCCCACTCAACTTTTTTGAGAGATGTTGCTGACATCAAGGTTAAAATGAGCTAATATTTTTCATGAAATAATCAAATGTCTGAGTTTAAACCTTTAATTTTTCTATGTTTTATTGGGGTTCATGAGATTTGCAAATCTTTGTATTCTGTTTTTATTTATATTTATATATAAGTGTCCCAATTTTTGTTGTAATAAAGGGAATTATTTATAGGAAAGGCACACATGTAGGCTCCCACACTCCACCATTGGAATACTGTTTCAAATAGCTTTACGACTATCAACTAGGAACCTATTATGACTCCCTTTCCATTTCACTAGAAGTTTTTTCACTCCATTCGATCAATTCTTCTCTCCATTTCACATCAAGACACACTCATTCTTCGCTCTTTGCTTTTTACCACCCATCTGTCTCCTTTGGCTGCACTCTGCTCTGCTCTGGTGGAGGAAAACATAGAAAATATAGTTCTGTAATGGTAACTTTATGGACTTTCCTCCTTTTCTCAGTCTATCAGATGAATCTTTTATCTTGAAACAAGGTACCAGTGCTATCTTAAATGTAAAAATGACTGCATGATGTGTATATGCAGCACTGGGTGACAGCCTCACTTCAAGTGCTTGTGGATGTAGTCTCTCAGTCTAGTGACAGATACTGGTTTGTCTCAGTACTATCATTAATCATATCTCTCTTAACTAGATTTCCTCTGGGCTTCCTTGTAATCTAATCATGGCGAAGTACAGCCCTTTTCATCGCTGTGGTGGAAAGATATGAAGATTCAGTAATAAGTACCTCAGAAGGCAGATGACCTGTGAGCTACAGACCTCACCCAGTGCAAGAGGGGTGTGGTGTCATGCTCAATGTTTGCAGAAAAATATGAGACAAATTCAGAGAAGAGCAGTTGGGAGATTATGGTTCTTGAAAGAAAAGAAAATAAAGAGCAGGAAGTCAGATTAGCTGGCTGGTTTAGTTCTTGTGGCATTTTTTTCTAGAACAAAATCTCATTGCAAGCTCTACGGGCATAGCTTAGAGAAAAGAAAAGACCTCTATTATTCCAGCTCATATATTTTCATGAGGTTTTTGTACAACTATAGAAGATGCAATGCTTTTTGATAGGCTTGAGATCCTTCTGGATGTGTGGAACTTCTCTTTTGTTTTTGCTTTTTCATTCATTGATTTGGAAATGTTTTACAGCCTCTTGTATTCTATGCCAATTCTGTCCATGCCAGTTATTATATTTTGCTGCCTTTGAACTAGATCTTTTCTTTTTACAGCAAGCACGCAGTCTTCATCTTTGCAAACGGCTTCGAAACTGATGTCTTGCAAGACAGTGGCCATTTGATTCAAGCTTTCCCTGGAAGTCTTCTCAGAGGAATTAAATTGCCACAGGTTTGAGTCTCTGTGATGCGTGTAAGTCCCTCCCCATCCAAATAGATCATAGATGAATCCTGATACCTTGGCTGTTCTTGCAGACTTTTCTAAGTAATACTCATAGTCATTTAATTGTTCATTCTTACTGGTTGTTGTGAGGATGGAACTCCACTGGCTGCCCTGTTGCCCTATGGGCTATGGCCTATTTAACCTTATAGAAAATAGATGTATGGATAAATACGTGTACAGATGAATTGAACCGAGAAAGAAGGGAGTATGTGGGGAATATAAGAGAAGGCTAGAAATGAAGGAAAGCCTGAGGAAAGGAGCTGAGTTAAGAAAACTCTAATTCTTTTTCTCTGCACTCTCTCCCTCTCTCTCCCTTTGAGGGGATGAAAAGCAAAGCAGTGCTGAATGGTGAGAGGGTACTAGAAGAGGCCAGAGAGGAAAGAGCACTGTGGTGAAAAGAGGTGAGTAGAAGGAAAAATTGTAAGAGAGAAAGAGAAAGAGAGGAAGATCAGAAAGAGGGGAAACAAAAACAGAGTAGGAGGATGGGAGGGGTGGGGGAGTAGAGTGGAAAGGTGACATTTGGTGACCAGGGGCTATTTGTGGTGACATTTTCACACCTCTGCTCATCTCTAATGCCAGGACAACGTGCTCTAGCTCATTTGTCACCCGCCTTCCTAACAAGCTTGTTACTGCTTCTGCTGCTGCCTCTGCTTCCCCCAATCTGTGTGTTTGTATGCAGTGAACATCTGTTTTTTTTTTTGTTTTGTTTTTTTGCTTACACTCAAATGGTCAGATCTTTTCATAGGAAAGAAGATACTCTAACCATTAGACCAAAGAGCTGTTTCACTTTTTGTAGAATACAAAAGTGAGTATTTCCAAGATTAGGTGCTTGCTCATTCTTAACAGAACAGACAGTCTTTAAAATTTACTCTCCATCCATCCATCCATCCATCCATCCATCCAGCCAGTCAGTCAGTCAGCCAGTCATGTCTTATTTTCTGCTTGCCCACATTGGTAGTCCAGCCATCCAGTTCCTCCTGGGGTGTCCTGAAGCCAAATGAGATATATAATCCCTGCAGCGAGGTCTGGGTCTACCTCAGGGTTTCCTTAAAAAAATTTGGCATTCACAAAAACCTTCAGAGAAAGACATCCGGAAGGTCTCAAATCATTTGCTCACTATCTACTACTCCATTACCCCCCCCCAATCTAATTGCCATCAAGTTATTTTTCCAAATCTAAATTAGCTGGCACGCTGCATACTCCTGCTAATTAAAGTGTTGTACTGTTTAAAAATGGTATAATGTTCAAAAAAAAATTAACAGTCTGCAAACACAGCATATTTTGTATTGTTCTTAGCAGCATGTATATGAATACGGGTTGAGCAATAGAATACATAGAATACATGGATTAGTCATGGTCTCTTGTTACTTTTGCTGATGAGCCATGTGAAGTTGTTAAAGCCTGTTTGAAACAAGTTGGTCAAAACTGTAACTATTTACAGATAATTCAGACAGAAATGAACAGGAAACAGCCTACAATCACTTACTATATTTTGGTAGCCTTTGCAACACTGTGGAGGCAGTTATAATCAACATATCGACAAATGTTTAAGCACTATTTTGAACCTTTTGTACTATGCTGATAGCCTGTGACTTTGAAAATAGCCTACCTCATTGGGCCAATGGTTTACACTTTTTATAACATTTTGATCAGACAGAGTAGTGACGATAATGAACTGTGAAAGGTAGCAAGGCAGCTGCGTAAAATGATGAAATCTCTCTTTAAAGCATTTCATGTTGGGGCATGGCATCTCTTGTTAATGTGAATTGATCCTGCCTCAAGTAGTCCAAGAGAATACAGTGATAGGTAACCAATCATCACCAATCTTCTGCTGAAGACAAATACTGTAGTATACAACCTTTGTAGCTAAATCACAATATATTCGTAACTCATATTTTCTATGTCTTCAAAGGCTAAATCAGTAATGCTGTGACCACAGAGCCTGGAGATATGGGTAAAAGTAATGTAATGACTTTTAATATGATATCAATAATTATAGTGTTCATTTAATGCAATTAGTGATTATGGAAACTCATCCAGCATAAAAACCTACCAAACTGAGCATGCAGAGCTACCAACTGTGGCAACCTCCTTGTGAATAAGGGAGCAGCCAAAAGTACCTTTTATTCTAGATGCCTGTTAGAACGCTAGACCTCAGGCCTGTTTTATGAAATGTGCAAGCTCCAACTCAACTTGCATCATCTGCTTTTGTGTTAATTTTGACACTTTAAAGAAACCCTGTGCTAGCGTTCCATGCCTTAGCATGAGAGTAGTGTGTTACTTTTAAAGTCAGAATTTACACCTGTAACACCCCCTCAAGTTATCTGAACTGTCACTGTTGTATATTTGTGACTAAATAAGCCATTATCAGAGCACTGACCAGGCTCTGTCTTTGAATGTGCTACAGTGGTGTTAAGTGCAAAAAGAAAAAAATGTGCATTGCGCTGTATTTCGAGTTACTGTATGTATGAATGGCACTACCTTGCTAAAGAACAAGGGCTTTTTAACCTTTAATTTGATCGGATAGTTGAGAGTGGACAGGAAAACTGGGAGAAAGAGCAGGGGAAGGCATGTTGCAAATGGCCTTCAGTGTAATCGAACTCAGATCTCTGCAATAGCATTATGTCATATAGGTTGCTAGCTCAACCCAGCGCGCTTTAGTGGGACCCCACAAATCCAGTTTTTCCTTGCTTTTCCAACTTTAATACTGGAACAATCTGGGAGTGATGTCATTCCCAGCTCCGCTAGTGAACTTCTGAGGCAAATGGAATGCAGCTTCACACAAATTGCAGACCTCTGTGAAACATAATGCTTGTCCAAATCATTATTTCCATGTAAGTGTACTTACATTTTACATAAAACAGGCCTTGACCAGTACAGCAGTCTTTTAAAAAATATATTTTTATTTATTTATTTTTTATGGAAGAACATTTTAAGTCTGAATGCCTGGGAAGAAGTGAACAGAATTTCCATAAACACCACACACACACACACACACACACACACACACACACACACACACACACACACACACACACACAGACACACACACAGACACACACACACACACACACACACACAAACACACACACACACAAACACTGCATAAAACAGACTAATGAATGTCAAGGGGATACTGTGTTTTGCTTGATGCCATATTAAAGCAGAATGGGCCGGTAATGCAGACCCAGGCTCAGAGTAAGCGCTAGCAATTACTCTCATCTCCAGCATTTCAGGAAGTTTTATGCACAACCCCTCAGTCATCTGTGTGCTGTCACGTTACAGTATACGTCTCTTCCATTTTAATGAAATCACACATTCAAATTAGGAAATCATACACACCGAGCAATGATGCCAGCTATCTGTGATAATCTCTAACATGTTCCACAAACTGGTCTGTATTTCCTCCTTTTCCTTTTATTGTCCCATCACAAGCTTTACTTCTAATTGTTTTATTATGCAATAGAATAATATCCTGTAATGGCTTCACAGAACTATCCATTAATGCCCCTACAGTACAGGGTTGTCTGTCAGTCTGCACAATCTTATTTTGCAAATTAAATTTCTCTGAGCCTCCTTCCCAGAGACGTCACCAGCTAAATCTTATTTACATGTTAGCAATTAAACAAATCTGTCTAATCCATGAAGAACATCTTTTAACATTCAGTATTTTGGACATCACTGCCAAAGCATTTTACTAATTTATTGAAGTACAGAGATGTTATGCAACTCAGTTTCATTTCTATTCTAATTTAATTCAGTTCTATGTATTAACTCGTCATAAATAAAATGCATATCAAAGGAACAAGAGAGGGGAAAAAACCAGACAGGGTGTTTTTCAGATGAATGCCAAACAAATATGTTTACATTATGTGTTAATGCTATATGATGCATTGAATGTTCTATCAATGTCATTACCATCATTATTGTTTGGTAAGTATTTAGCTCTTCTTTCTTTATTTGCTAAGTACAGAGTCTGTATGTGCTCATATTTATATTTAAGCAAACTTACTTACTAGGCAATTACTACCATAATCAGAGTCTTTACTCCACCATATGCTTTGTTTTAGAAGTAAGCGTAGTGAACATAGGACAGAATAATACGCTGTGTTAAGGTGCTATGAAAGGCCAAAATTTCATCTTAGAAATATTTCTCACTGACCATAAACCTGACAAAGTGGACACTGGCCAGGTTGATAAAGAGTTTCCCCTGCTTCCCAGAAAGATACATTAATGCCAAATTTGAATTGGGAAGACTGCAGATCCTCTGCAATAAGAGAGTTGAACAATGGGATTGGGTTTAATTGCAAGACCTTAAAATGAGAGAGAAAACGTCTTCTTGGTGACTTTATCATCTGCTGCAAGAATGAACAATTCAAAAACAGGAGTGAATCTTCTGTGTTGCTTCAAAATATCTTAAGGACAATCTTTCTTTGTCTCTCACTCACGCACGAACACAGACACGCAAACTCACATCTGGGTGACTATTTTCCTCCCTTTCGAGACATCTCTTCATGTCCCTGCCATAAGTCAAGAGTGGACACACTGCATTTATTTTGCAAAAGGAACTGTTACACTGTTCCTATAAAGTGGTTAATTTGGTATCTGTTACCCTGCAAGTTTCTAAAATATCATTCATTATATTCAATGCATATTGAAATTTCTTATTTACCCTTTGTTTAATATGTAATAACCAATGAAGTTTTCATAAGTTTAATTCATATGAGATAAATCTGTGAAATAACTAAATTAGTGTTGCATCTGTTTAAATTGTTAATGTTTTATTATGACGGTTAATCAAACACAGCATGTGTAGTGCTGTCCTGAAAACCTCCCTGTGATTGCTTTGGTTCTAGCAGACTGCCGTAGTCACCTGTAGTTCACATGGAAGACGCCGGCTTGTTTGCAAACACTCCCCAACTACTCTCTGAGCAGCAATGAAACGATGAAAAATGTGACACAAATTGACAGCATTTGCCTTCAGAGTAAAAGCTGCGCCTTTGAAATGTGTTGGCTGCAGCGGTGAGGCACAGCTTTTACTTTGGAGCCTATACCAGCTGTCACAGGGCGAGAGGCAGGGCACACCCTGTACAGGTCGCCAGCCTGTTGCAGGCCCAACACAGAGAGACAGACAACCATTCACACTTTTGCCAAATTTAATTGAATCAAGATTTCTTAATCAAGTCAATTATTGCTCAATGTGCATGTAACGATTTTCTTTACTGTTTAAAAGTTAAAGCCAAATAGCCAACAAACAGCTGCTTTCTGCTGAACACCGCCTGACAAGCCAACATCACCTGGCTGTGTCCTGCTTGAACCTGTTCCACCCACTCTGACAAAATTGCTGGACGGACGTCTATAAATCCAGTTCTGCAGACTGCTGCTCTATAGGGAGAAGGTCCTTCCATCTTTGGCCTGTAGAGAGATGGTTTGGACCCAAGCCAGCCGGTGACTTCAACAGCAGACAAACGGGCTTCAGCTTCAGCTGCCTTATGTTCAGCTGCGTAAGTTGTTGTTGTTGGCACTCTGAAGATAACATGAAAAATATTGTCTGAAATAATCAAAAATAATGCTGCATTAGTCTCAATTAATTAAACTTCAGAAGTTTAATCAACTTCACTTTTTATTCATAAGTAATATGAGATTCAAACCAACATCTTCACTGTATCATCGCCTTAACATTTTATGTTGTTTTTTTATATGTTGCCCTGTAAGCTCCATTTGAATTGGTCAAAGACCCCCTAAACAGAGATATGAAAGTGTGTCTATATACACCTGTTCACATGAGTGAACAGTTACTCTTTTGGTAATTGTAGAAACTAACCTGTTGTTGTAAAATTATGTGCTGCAGTGTTAAGTTTCTGCAGGAGAAAAAGGTGTTGGACAGGCAGATTTCCTCCCAAAGGCAATACTTGATTAAATTGGAGATGAAATGATTGATGAATGGATTGGCAAAAAGTAATCAATGACACTGTTCCTCAGGCAGCAGTTTTGATCCTCGATTGCTTGATTGAAAATTTAGCAAGAGCATGAACATTGTTTTATGGATTTTTCCATCATTTCTTATATTTCCTTTTTTTTTTTGATACTTTCAAATTTAAAGGCCAATAAAGCCAAAAATGCTTAATAAATAATACATTCTGTGTTGTGACAGCAATGATTAGTTCTAGTGTTAATTGCAATAATGAAATAAACGCAATAAAAAATGGAGCTTACCCCCCTCTGCTGTTTGAGGGACATATAATAAGAGGCAATGTCAAATGACTGAATAGAATATAATGCTAGTCAATTTGTCTGACACACACACACCTACACACACACACACACACACACACACACACACACACACACACACACACACACACACACACACACACACACACACACACACACACACGACTGAGTGCTTTAATGAATCCTGTCATTACGATGGAGGAGACATGGCTAAACCCCTGTTATTCTGCATCTCATTTTCTCCCCTTTCATGGTAGTCTCGTAAAACTCCAGTAAATTGTAATTAATTTTCAATTAAGGACAGTAATTAAATTAATTCACACAGTGAGGTTATATTTAGTACACCTCTATGCTACGGAGCTGTCATAAACAGATACATGTTTTTACTTGCAGAACTTTGGTTCGGGTTCAAAGACTAAATGAAGATGCCGTGTATAGAACATGTATTCGTGAAGGAGTGACAAATTGAAGTACAAAACAAAATAAAGCATCTCACTATGGTTACCAGACTGACTTCAGTGTGCCTTTGCATTGACTCTAAAAGTCTCTGGAACACTGCTGGAGGGATTAAAAGCCCTTTCTCCAAAACATATCCCCTCATTTGCTATTTTGCAGATGGTGGTGGAGAGCGCTGTCCAACACTCTCATCCAAAAATCTCCCACAGGTGTTCATTTGGGTTAAGATCTGAGATCTGTTGATTATTAAGGCCATACCATTTGATTCACATTATTTTGAATTTTCATCAAACTGCTTGGTGACCCCTCATGACCTATGGATGGGGGCAGTGTCATCCTGGAAGAGATTCCTATTGGGACTGAAGTGTTTCGTTTCAGGATGAAGGGGATCACTCAGTACTGATTTGCACTTCCCTCTGAGGAGACAAGTAGACCCAAACAATGTTAGTAAAATGACCCCCATAATAGAGCCACCACATTCCCTCATTGGAAGGATCACACACTCACCATATCACTCACCATAACCACATTTCTGTAGACCAGAGCCTATAGTTTTTGCATCACTGAGCTTTCAAATGTGTATTTTGTAATGAGTTGTTGATGCACTGCAGTCATACTATAACATTCTTCTCTGTGCAACTGTCAGCTGCTTCAGTCTGATTATGTCCTGCATTTACATTCTCAGGGACCTGTGCAAGAGTGTTCTTCTCTTTTTCCTTGCAAATCACACTAACATACGAGAAACAGGAATCAAGTGTCTGCTGTTCGACCACAATTTCTGGGCATACTGATTGCAGACGCCCCACTAGTCACTGTTCCCACTGAAACAGTCTTTGTTACTGGACCTCCTGTCATCTAATCCTGATCACTTTCAAAATCACTTAGATCATTTCTCCTTGTCATCTTGATACAAAATCACAGTCAACTGGGCAAAATCAACATTATTTTATACATATCACAGGCCATGGCTAGATGCTAATTGTAACATGCAGTAGTGGCTTCACACTACTCCGCCTAACACCTAAGCGAAAGATTCTGTGAGGAGACACAAATCCCTTATGGAAGCGCATCCGATGTAAAAATCTGCCAAATCAAACATGTGGCGCTACCTGCTGTGGTGACCCCTTGTGAATAAGGAAGCTGCTGGAAGTAGCTGTAATTTTAAAGTGCAGTGCACCTGTGTGAAAGCTTAGTTGTTTTTTTCCCTCATTTATTCAGTTTTAACTTTACTTTGTGACCCGTAGAGCCACGTGGATGTTTTACACCTTGCAGAAAAAAAGAGTCACTCGCAATTATTTAGCTGGAATAATAGTATAGATGCATGAAGTGACACCTGAAAGGAGCTGACAGATTGTGCAGCGAGAAGCGCTTCGCCACAGTAAAGCAGGCCGCTGCTGTGGTGAACTTTAAATTGATATTACAGTCCTCAGGGCAAAATATAAATCTCACTGGTCTCTGCTGCTGTATTCTTCCTTTTTTCGTTCTCTCTTTTTTCTTCCAAACTCCCTACTTACAGCTGACTCTATAGTTAAAAAAAAAAAAAGTTGACAGTGCTATAGGATATCAGGGAATAAATTGATGAAGTAGGCTCTCTAGGCTGCTGCTCCTTAGAGCTGATGAAGATAACAATCCGTAACAACATGGTGACTTGGAAAAGGTTGTGTGTGTGTGTGTGTGTGTGTGTGTGTGTGTGTGTGTGTGTGTGAGTGAGGGGGTGACTCAGGGAGAGATTTAGATGATGAATGAGTGACCTTGCCTAAAGAGCTACATGTCCCTCTAGTGTGGCTTGATGGAGAGGTTGCACTGGGTCTTGCTGTGTATGTGTGTCTGCTGCTGTGTGCGCACAAATGTGTGTGTGTTTGAGTGTGTGTGTGCATCTGTGCTTGTGTCTGTTTTCAGCTTGTTTGTGCACTTAACAGATGTATGTATTTTTGCATCTGTGAGCATTCGTCACATCTATAGTTGGGCAAAAGTGATTTAACCACAAGGGAGATAAAACACAAACATCCCGCACACTGACGTTCTAAAAATATTCGCTTCCTCTTCAGAAGTGTTTCCCAATCTGTAGGTAGATGTGAGATAAAAGCATTGGCGTTATCCTGCATCAACAGGCTGTGTGGGTAGCATGGTGTCAATTCACGTGTGCGATTGCACCTATGAACTTGGTAGCTGTGTGTGGCACACGCTCACAGCTACATGTATTTGTGTGTTGTGCATATGATCAGCTTTAACAACTGGTATGAGACACCTCTCCTCCCCACTGAGTTTGCAGATGCCAGGTGGAGGAACAAGGCTTTATTGCTTCATCCAAATGTCAGAGCACAGCATGTGCATCTGGTCTATGTGTGAGACACCCAGAGATGTCGTAAGAAAATAATAATAATAAAATCCAATATTGTATTGATTCATCACTGTTATTTGGTAGAGCATCTTTACAGATCCAACTCACTGGAAACCAAAACCTGGAATATTTTATGTACGTGTTTACTCACAAACTCTACTTTAGAAGATGAGTAGTGCTGCAGTGTGCCTTTATGATGCGTCAGTGCAGCACTTCAGTTCTGTTTCTCTATTATTCATTACCCTTTATCTGACAAATGTTTTAGTTAGTGTCACACTGGCGTTGTTGCCGTGCTGTGACAAAGCAGAGCAGGCCAGTGCCATGCAACATGATGAATCACAATTGGAAAAATATTTCAGTCGGTCACCTTTAGGCTATTGCAGCGTGATGGCAAGCCACAACTTACTAGTCCTGACACATGCATATGCATATTGTACAAATTTCACACATAGGTTCAACCAAAAAAATTATATTCACCAAAGCAAATATATCATGAAGAAAATACAATGAAATAAACAAGGAAAATTTATATTTAATCTTAAATATTAAATGCCAAATGTTGATGCTTATCATGAGCTTCTCTGCGCAATGTTCATTCTTGATATGTTACATTTTTTTCCCCCTACATTATGTGCTCCTGTCAACTCAAGCATGATCAGTGTTAAGTTGGATAAAGTTTCAGGCACTGTATTGGATTCAGTTGTGAATTAAAGCCCAGAATCAGATATGTTGCACTTAACTTGAATTTTACTAATTGGATTATTTTCTGTAGTGATGTGCAAATATTTGCAAGGACCCAACTGCAAAGCCCCCATTTTTGACCATTTTGACATTGGTGACATTGGCTGTTAGAATCAACATTCAGTGTCTCTTCTTTGTACTAATGTCCCAATAAATGTGGGATTTAAATGATTTAAGTCATGATTTGCATTTAATTCTCTATTATTTACATTTCAACTTTTTGGGAACAAGGGTTACATTACCAGGTTCCTGGTCAATGGCAACAGTATCAACATTTTCCTCTATCCATGTGGATACACTACGTTAAGTCATCACAACACACTCATTCCTTATCATGTTTCTTCTTTTGTCACCGTACATGTAATACTCACTCACTCCTTACAGTATACATTCACATACACATTGGTACAATTCAGGGCAACTGTTCTCTTTTTGTCTTTGTTGATCCTCATTTGCTTTTATGAATATGTTGAACATGTTTTGTCAACCCAAATTTCTTTTGATTTATGCAGTATGTTTCCTTTTGTATTGCGCACACACATTTGCTCTATATTTCTTTCATTTTAGTTTCACTTTTGTGCTTTCGGTCTGACCTTTCTGCTTTGTTTCTGCCTTATTGGCTTGCTTGTAATACTGTTTAAACTTTTCCATTTACAACATTTGGAAGAACAACATTCTGGGTGATTTGCAGTGTAGAGTGCAAAGAGCATGCTGGGAGCTCTGCCAGCAGGGAGCTGTAGTTGTCTAGTAAGAAGATGGCAAGAGTTTGGACAAGGAACTGTGCTTTTGTGAGAAATGGATCGATAGATGTTGTACAGAGTAAATTGACAGGATGGCACTTTGGCTGTGATGTTGGTCATATGAGGCTGCTGGTTGTCTGGAGTGGTATTATAGGGTTTCAGCAGTGAGAGAAGCAGAAGAGGAGCTTGGTAATAAATAAAAAAAGGTTTAAGAACAGCAAGTATGTGTCATGAAGGAACAATAGCGAGTTTTTTTGAAGGAATGAGCTGGCGAAAATGCATTCTAGATATAAGCCTTAACCAGCATGTCTGAGCAGGTAAGAGAAAGGAACTGTACTGTGATCAGAATTTCAACAGTGTATAGACCATGAATGTAAATGACAGATTAAAAAAAGAAACACAGGACAGAGGGACTGAAGATGAAAGGTCCTGTCCTGTTCAAAAAAAGGCACTTTATATTAATCCCATAAGGAAAAGAAATAGAAAATACTTACTGTGAATATTTATTTTGTACATCTTGTAAGACCTCCATCAACAAGGCGCTGGAAAAAGTCCTCAGAGATTTGGGTCCATATTGATATGATAGCATCACACAGTTGCTGCAGATTTGTCAGCTGCACATCCATGATGTGAATCTCCTGTTCCAACACATCCCAAAGGTGCTCTGTCGGTTCAAGATCTGGTGAGTGCAGAGGCTATTTGAGCACAGTGAATTCACTGTCATGTTCAAGAAACCAGTTTGAGATGTTTTGAGCTTTGTGACATGGTACAGTATTCTGCTGAAAGCAGCCATCAGAAGATGGGTACACTGTCGTCATAAAGAGATGGATGTGGTCAGCAACAATACTCAGGTAGGCTGTGATGTGTAAATGGCGCTCAGTTAGTACTAAGGTGCCCAAAGTGTGTCAGGAAAGTATCCTGCACACCATTAGAGCACCAGCAGCAACCTGAATCACTGAAAAAGGCAGGATGGATTCATGCTTTCATGTTTTTTATGCCAGTTTCAAACCCTACAGTCTGTTTTAGCAAAAGAGAGACTCATCGACCAGGCAACATTTTTCCAATCTTCTATTGTCCAATTTTGGTGAGTCTGGGTGAACTGTTGTCTCAGTTTTCTGTCTTCAGCTCACAGGAGTGGCATCCAGAGTGGTCTTCTGCTGCTAGCCCATCTGCTTCAGAGTTCAATGTGATGTGCATTCAGAGATGCACTTCAGCAGGTAGTCTTGACCATGTCTACTAGCTTATGCTAGCCTATGCTTTGAGTTGCTGCCATGTGTTTAACCAATTAAACATTTGTGTTAATGAGAAGTTGAACCGGTGTACTTAATAAAGTGGCCAGTGAGTGTATATTTGCCCATCAAGCAGCCACTTCTGCACTTTCTCATGCAGCATATTTATCAGAGTTAAGTATGAATCAAATTAATGTTAAATAAGAAAATTGGAAAGTGGCCACTTTCATGAATACATAAGTAGTATGTCATATGTAAGAGACGTGTATCTTCACCATAAACATCTACAAATTCAGGCAAGGAAAAGATTTTTTTAAAATTTCTTTAGTGTATGGAATGTCTTCCTCAACAGGAAGTAACCCTTGAGCAAGAATAGCCCTGAAACATTCTTTATGCAGGAAATGGAAGCATACCGTGTTGGTTAGCAGCCCGCAGTTAGTAAAGAATGGAGGATGAAGCAGGTCTGAACTCAGCTCAGCAGAGTCCATCAGTGACTTCCAGGAGCGCAGTCTAAAATGAGCTACCCTGAAGCCAGACTGCTGGAGCCCTTGAGAGCACAGGTCTTTATGCAAATAACACTGAGTCACATTCCAGTAAAAGCAATGCTTAAAGTCAAAGATGGTACATCCACTTTTCTTGTCTTTAAACATATCTGTGCTCATTGAGGCTTTGAATTTAATACCGCTCCCCTATCTTCATTTAATAGATAATGAGTTTGCCATAAGCGTACTTTTAAGTGTGTTATTAATTTTTTTTTATTAGTCCCTCTACAGAAAATGAGCTCTTAGCTACTAGTATAACATGATAGTCACATCTTTAGCCACAATAATACTGACTAATATACACTGATTTCCAACAAATGCTATTTTTTAAAGTTGTAGTCACAGTAATTACCACAAGGATTTTCTTAATGTTTTATCAGTTAAATCAAGTGAGTCAGAGAAATGCAATGAATGGTAGTTGGTGAATGTTATTTCTTTGAGAACATGGATAGAATTCAACCATTTATTTAAATTTCTCTTTATTATTCAGAGGAATTCATGTAGTTTATGCTGTGATGCACATTTAGTTCTGTTTGGGCATGGTATCTGTTATATAGCATGTACAGAAAAATAATACAGAATTAGGATCAATTAGGATCAATCAAATGTGTGTGTGTGTGTGTGCGCGCGCCTTTGAATCTGAATGTGGATCAGATGTATTTGGTATTATGTGTAAAAGTAAGTGAACTAGTATGTGTGTGTCCACGTGGATGTGTGTGTTTCAAACCCGCAAATGTGCATGTAAAGTATTCATGGATGGGTGTGCTAGTGGAGGTTTGACATTGTGGCTGCCTCTGCTGGAGATAAGCCATTAATAGGACTGTTACTGGAGGTCAGTGGGGTTCTTCACACACACACACACACACAGACCACATTACATGCTAGAGGCTGCACATTACCTACAGCTTACAGAGGTCCACAGGTTAATACCATGAAATAGAGACTCAAATTTAGAGGCAGCTCACTGGCTACACACTAATGTGTTAACCCCTGCAGAGTGTGGTAATTACTTAATGTGATGTACCAGTTAGGGTCATTGTGCCATGTTGAGAAATGGGAGGAACTCATGTAGCTGTACTGGACTGGAGTTCAAAACAATGTAGCTTTTAGTTTGATGGTCTATAATGACCATCATGATGGTACACATAGGTGGAAATGCACAAAAAAACCCAACTCAAAACAAACAAACAAACAAACAAAGAAAAAAACTAAAGAGATGCAATCAAGTCATCTTTTGTTTGTTTTAATCATGGATTTAAGTGACTTGTGTAAATCCAAATATGCAGATGTTCTGGGGTGAGGCTGAATGCCTGACATCTCACAGCTACCAACTTACTGACTTTGTAGCCTGCTTTATTGATTATTTGATGGTGTTTGTACTTTGTGAAACACATAAATGAGTAATATAGTTAGCTACTTCCCCAGTGAGACTCTGACAGGTGTAACTCTTGAACTACAGCTGATGATGGTAGTTCGTGTCCTGGAGGGCCACTGTTACCAGGTTCATGTGCTGCCATATAAACTCAGTGAGAAAACAATCTGGCCACCAGCAACAGAAAGCAAAAGGAAGCAGCATGCCCACAAGTAAATCAATGACAGTTAACATTGTTGTCTCAGACAAATAACAATAGTTACATAGTTTGGTTAAGTAAAGACTGTGTTTGGGATATTTTACAATTCTGAAATGTTTCTGAAACGCTGTCTTTAACTTAATCATGGTGATTTTTCTTTTTCAGACATCAGTGAAGTTATAATACCAGGATTTTATCAGGTTGTAAAGGGATGTAGAGCGACTGCTAGTTAACAATGCAGTTTTAATTAGCAGTGTTTTAGTCACTTTTTCAGACCTGTTCCATTGTCTGGGGAAACAACATGAAAATATGTAAATGAGAAAACTTTATTGAGGATGAGTTTTTGTTAAACTAAAAGATATGTGAGCAGAGAAAGTATGAGAGAAGCACGAAGCTGTGAAGGGCTGACACCAGGCCGAATGCCAAATGCAACACAATGATGTCATGGAAATGCTAATTGGAGCATGGTGTAGTTCCAGCAGGTGTTAGCTTTCCACTGAAAAGTTTGTAACAGTTCAGCAAAATGGAAGGAGACATTTTTTTAAATGGGGAAGGAAAACCTTTCGTTGCATTTTCAGTTTAATTATGTATGTTTTAATAAACGTGCTCATGACATCTCACATCAGCTCAACATTTAGCCCATGTAGAAAATATCAGTATGTGTCCCCATTCAGCTTAAAGGAATGACATTAGGGTATTTTTTTAAACTGTTTTCAGATTTCAACATGGTTTACACATTTGCCGGCACAAAAATCTGCCAAATCAAACATGTGGAGCTACCTGCTGTGGCAGCCCCTTGTGAATAAGGGACAGCAGCCGAAAGTAGCTTTTATCTCCATTCAGTCTAAAAATACAACGACTTGAGTTTTGACTGTATCACCCAGCCCTAGTTTCTTGCAGAGACTGTTGATATGATTGCAGCTGCTATAAAGATAACCCACAGTAGTATCAAGTCTTGTCACCAGAAGTGAAACTTATGGTATCTTTCAATCCTCAAATTCTAAAAAGAAAACATTGTTTTTGTTTTTAACTACATTGGGAACGTAGCCAACATATGTACTGAAGAGGGCTGTCAGAAAAAAAGGATACTAAAGATTACTATCTGATTACATTTTCATTTTTAACCTTATTGATACCAACAGTGCCATCTTAGCCTCCTCCAGCAAAAGTCCAACTGCACACAGCACAGGCAACCCTTGTACTACCTATAGAGTATATAGTGCATTGTTCTCATCTTCAGACGTAATCATCTAGATGTCTGTCAGTCAGTGGGGCAGTCATATCAAAATTGTTAAATTTCCTTTGTTGTTGCTCTTGATATCAAAATTGGAGAGAATACCTGTATATGCTCATGTGTATGCAATCACAACAGAAGTAGTTGCAACAACAAAGCCAAATTATTTATTAGGCCCGAGCCTCCCGAAGGGGTAGGCGAGGAGCCTATTGTATTCGCTCGCGCGAAAAACGAAAAAAGGTCAAAGTCGAGCGCGAAGCGCTCGGCTTTGACCACGGACCCTCAAACAAGGTAGGGCAGGTCGAACGCTTCTCGAAAACGTATATATGCGGGTGAATGGGACAGCCCATAATTGAAATCGCTAATGTCAAAAGTTAGCTTGCGCGACAAAATTGGGTCAATGACGAGCGCAACGCGCTCGTCATTGACCATGGACCTCACGAAAACGTGGGTCGTGTCGAGACGTTTCCGAAAACGTATATATGAAGGTGACTGGAAAGGCGCATAATTGGAATCGTTGGCGACGTTCATTATTATTATTATTATTATTCTTATTCTATCTGAGTAAACGATCGCTAATTTGACCCCCTGAACATATACGAAAAGTCACCAATTTTTCTATACACGCCAGGTCCGGTGAAACATTTGCTTTTTTAATGGTGCCATTAAAAAACTTTTAAAAGTGGCGAGATGGCGCCCCCTAGAAAATTGAAATTTTGCATTCCTATGAGAGGGCCAAAAAAAAATTTGGTCGTAGAACCACCAAATTCGGGTCAGAAACAGACCATGTCAAGACCAACAAAAAATTGCATTATGGAGTTGCCGCCCGACCAACAGGAAGTCAGCCATGATGGGTTGAACTTTGACCTTTGCCAAGTCAGCCATTTTGCACACCTCGTACTTGAACGAACTTGTACCTAGGGCGTTTAACCCACTGACACCAAAATCGCTCAGGATCATCTAGACAAGCGGGGCATCAAAAGTTATTCACAGTTTTATCAAATTTTCAACGGTGTTGCCATGACAACCGCATAAATTTGCCCTTCGTTTTTGTGTCTCGCCGCAATTTTCGTTGCGCAATCGTTCGCACAATCCTAGGCCGATCTGCATCAAAATTTAATCACTTATGTACTGAACCAGCCTGAACCCCCAATTAGGGAAAAAAGACTGTAGGTGCAATAGCGCCCCCTACAGAAGCAAACAAAAATTTGTATGGAGGTCCAGAATTTTAGTTTGTCGAAATTGCATGAAAATTTGTGTCAAGATTCTTGATATCATCCTGATCAAAAAAGCCAATGACACCTATATTCTATTTTCTAACACGTTGCCATGGCGAAGCCCAAAATTCCCCATTGTTTTCCAATGGGAAAAAGTCAAAATTCACCCATACAAAAATTTACAGTTCGTTTGCTCAAAATAAATGAAATTCAGTACACAGATTGTCTAATTGATCCTGATCAAAAAAGTCAATCATGACCATATTGAATTTTTAAACCTGTTGCCATGGCGATGTCAGACATTTTTGGGTTTTAAAAAATTTCACATTTCAACACACAAAACGTGGCACTGGACTTTACCGGAAATGCATGAAATTTGGTACAATGATTCCTCACATCAACCTGAACAAAAAAGTTCCGGGCAAAAATTCTGTAAAATGTAAGCCGTTGCCGTGGCGATGCCCTAAATATGGCATCTTTTTCTTTGACATTGCCAATACTTATTGTGCAATCGTTCGCACAATCCTAGGCCGATCTGCATCAAAATTTAATCACTTATGTACTGAACCACCCTGAACCCCCAATTACGGAAACAAGACTATAGGTGCAATAGCGCCCCCTACAGAAGCAAACAAAACTTTGTATGGAGGTCCAGAATTTTAGTTTGTCGAAATTGAGTGAAAATTTGTGTCAACATTCTTGACATCATCCTGATCAACAAAGCCAATGACACCTATATTCTATTTTCTAACATTTTGCCATGGCGAAGCCCGAAATTCCCCATTGTTTTCCAATGAGAAAAAGTGAAAATTCACCAGTACAAAAATTTTCAGTTAGTTTGCCCAAAATACATGAAATTCGGTACACAGATTCTCTACGTCATTTTAATCACAAAAGTCAATCACACCTAAATCACATTTTGTACGGTGTTGCCATGACGATTACAAAAGTGCCCCATTTTATTCCTATGGGAAAAAATGTGAAATTTCTGCCAATGTAAAATGAATGTTTTATCTCTCAGACATGAATAGAAATGCATCAAATTTGGTACACACATTCTTCACATTTCCCTGAACAAAAACCTAAAGGTGAAAATGCTGTAATATGTAAGATGTTGTCATGGCGATGCCCTAAAAATAGCATATTTTCCTGTCATATAGCCAATACATCCATTGCAAATTTACAGGTGGCAGCTCCAAAAAGGGCTGGAAAATGGCAAAAAAAACTGGCCCGGCTGGAAAAGCTGGGTTCAAATCGGCACCAGCATCGGGGCTGCGGCCGGCGAGGGCCTACTATCGCCGCTTGCGGCTATATTTGATTTTAGATCTGTTGCAGTTTTTAAAAACTTTTAGGCAACAACCTCTTTTATGGCTGCGAAAACATTTCTCCTGGGAGTGCACTCGGCCCTTGCTCATTGAGGCTTAGCTCCTTAAATCTATATATAAATCTATATCTTAGATGACGGCCCTGGTTGAAATTATTACCCGTCCAAAGAAACGGCATGCTGCCAGTGTATCAAATCTATAAGTCTGTGTGAGTTTCCCCTACAGTGCTTCACCGGCAAAAGTAAGTGCTATGGCTCACTTGTGTTTCCATCCATCCATCCATCCATCCATCCATCCATCCTCTTCCACTTATCCGGGGCCGGGCAGCAGCCTAAGATTGTGTCTAATATTTTTAATTAACTTCAAGCTTGAATGTGTGAAATTTAATACGGGAAATTAAAAGGTGATAATTTCCTGCTTTGGTGCCAGAGTGCTGGCATGAATACATTACACTAAATCAGAGCACTGGTCTCAGAGCATACAGTAACACTCCCAAGAAGGACAGTCATGTGTGATTATGGCATGCTGTTCTCATGAAGCAAAGGGTGTAAGGTAAAGGAATGGAACGCAGTTAATACTGCTCATCTTCAGCGCAAATTGCTCCAGTGGCTGTTTTCTGTCTTCATAAAACTGGTCTGGAATGGTATAATAAAGTAACCATAAGACCAAGTGGAAATAATATTATCTGCTACAAATTAGCTCCAAGCTAATTTGTAACACAAAAGGGTTGTGCAGTGTGTACGCCTAAAATCACTGGTTATGTGCACTATTATATTTTTAAAAAACAAACAAAAGCGAACTGCAAGATACAGAGCACATTCTAAAAATAGCATGTTTATTATTCTTGTGCCTTACATGGTGTTGTGTGTTTGTGCGCACTGGTAAAAACAGATGCACAAAAAAAGAAAAGAAAACATGCTCAAACACAATAAATTGTTCTTACAACCGTAATTTCACATCCTAACAATTTCTAATAAAAGGCGAAAAACAGTGGCAGTTATATCAGAGAAATGTGTTCTGCATGGTCACTTTCCACCTAATTGGCTATGCTTGAGAAATCGTACATTTAAACTTCCACCTACAGAACATCGCTGTAGATTATCACATTATGTGTGAAATATGAAATGCGGGTAATAGAAAATTTCCCTGTTCCGCTACAATTAGGAATCTCTCCATGGTTGAATTTACAATGCAGGCATCTGATAAGTTGCCCATAGTGCCACCTTAATTTCTCTAATTGCATGCCAGTAAAATAACAGTCAAGAGAAATGGTGTGTAATATACACTCACCAAGCCCAGTGCATATTATGGACTGTAGTCCTCTGAGACTATTTATTATTTACTATTTATATTATTTATCTATTTATTAGGGATCCAATAAAAGCTGTCACTGTGGGAGCTAACTTCTGATAGTAACGAATGGATTGTAATCAACTAATAGTCATCTATAAGGGACTGGTTTGGCACAGAACATAAAGCCTCAGGAAATGATCGAAAGAGTAGTAGATGGAGTGTGTATTGTGTTTGGACAGGTGCATGCTTGAGGAGCATATGCATATGTGTACATATTACAAAAGGATTTTGTTTGATGTAAGTGGTAGATCTTGGAGTGAGCTTCACAAAGATGAACATGTCTTTTATTCTGAGGGCAGTCTGTCCCATGACGGTGTACTGGGGCAGCTGACAGAGTACTTGTGATGTAATTTATGCTCACACATCAGATTATATTGTGATTTTTCTCTTCAGTGCTGAATTTCATGTTGTCCTAACACACAAAACGTGGGCCCAGGCATAAGATAGGTTTAGCGGTATGTAAGTTAGTGCTATTCTACAGTATTTAAGCACTATCCATACATCTTATACATTTATAATGTGTCATGCGTAGGACTGATGTCTGCAGACTCTGCTACCATATAGATCAAATACACAGAGGACTGACAGTGAGAGAAAATTACTGATCATTCATAATAAATATGCACTAGGATTTCCATGTAGCTTGCAGTGTGTGTGGCTGTATCATTTGTGCTTGAACATTTGTTTACACACATTTGTACTGGCTTTGCCGTGTACTGCAGTGTGTGTTTGTGAGATTTCCCCCAGGGAGATTTTGCATTGCGTTTGTCCCCGCTGTTGGAGGCCCTTCCCTAAGGAGCGCTGCATTCATAGTGTTTGGTCCCTGCTGATGGATGGAGTACTGGGGTGGGGGTGGGGGTCCACAACTGAAGAATGCAGAAGCACCCACAGAAACTCACATTTAGTTTGACAGTGTTGCAGTCTTACTTCTGTGGAGTCTACAGAGTTGTTGACAACTTGAGAACCCAAGGCAAACTTTGTTATTTTCCTAGTTTTCTTCATGTTTACAGCATCTGTCTGTTTATTGCATTTGCGTGCATGAGATTAAGCAAATCAAAAAGCATCCATGTATCCATATGTGATTTCACATGTATTTATTTAAATGTGAGCACAGTATCATACAGTGCTGTGAAAAGTATTTGCTCTCTTCTTAATTTCTTAGTTTTCTGCATATTGGTCAGACTCACGTGTTTCAGATCATCAAACAAATTTTAATATTAGTAAATGTAAAAATGCAGTTTTTTTCAATGATATTTCATTTATTAAGGGAAAAAAGTTATCCAACTCTACCTGGCCCTGTGTGACAAATTAATTGCCTTCTGAACCTAATAACAGCTTGTGCCACCCTTGGCAGAAAGACCCGCAATCAAGTGTTTACAGTAGCTGGGAATCAATCTTTCACATCGCTGTGGAGGAATTTTGGCCCACACCTCTTTGCAGAATTGTTTTAATTCAGCCACACTGGAGGGTTTCAAGCACAAAAGGCCAGTTTAAGGCCATGACAAAGCATCTCAGTCAGATTTAAGTCCACACTTTGACTAGGCCACTCCAAAACCTTTCTTTGTTTTTTCTTTAGCCATTCAGAGGTGGACTTGCTTGTGTGTTTCAGTCCATTGTCTTGCTGCATGACCCTAGTGAGCTTGAGCTTCAGGGCACAAACTGATTTTTGGACGCTCTTCAGGATTTTCTGGTAGAGCACAGAAATCATAGTTCCAGCAGTTGTCCAGGTCCTGAGACAGCAAAGCAACCTCAGATCATCACACTACCACCACCATGTTTGACTGTTGGTATGATGTTTTTTTAATGAAATGCTCTGTCAGTTTTATGCCAGATGTAACGGGACTCAAACTTTCAAAAATGTTCAGGTTTTATGCCAACAGTCCACAGAATATTTTCCTCAAAGTCTTGGGGATTATTGAGCTATTTTTGGCAAATGTGAGACAAGTTTTTGTGCTCTTTTTTGGTCAGCAGTGGTTTTCGCCTTGGAGCTCTTCCATGGATGCCATTTTTGCCCAGTCTCCTTCTTATTGTTGAAGGTCATAAAGACTGACCTTCAATAAGGCAAGTGAGGCCTATCATTCTTTAGCTGTTCTGGGTTCTTTTGTGACCTCCTGGATGAATCGTTGATACAGCAACTCCTGGGAAAGTTTACGTATGTTTTAATTTTTCTCCATTGATGGATTATGGCTCTCACTGGTTCACTGGAGTCCCAATGCTTTAGAAATGGCTTTGTAACCCTTTCCAGACTGATAGATGTCAATGACTTTGTTTCTAGATTGTGGCATGATGTGTTGCTTTTTTTTCAGTTTGTCAGACGAGTTCTATTTAAGTCATTTGTTGATTCAGCAAGTCTGGCAGTATTGGGTATGGCTAGTGGAACTGAAATAGCAAAATAAATGAAATCATTTAAAAAGTGCATTTTGTGTTTACTTGGGTTACTTGGGTGTGACAACTTTGAAAAAACAAAAGAAAGAAATCAGGAAGGGGTCAAATACTTTTTCACAGCACTGTATGAAGTCAAGTTAGTTGCTCTTTGGAGAACAATTGCTCTGTAATTTCATGTTCATTAGGTATTCTTCTCCAATCTTTTTTTTTTTTCAAAAAGATGGTACCATAATTTTATGAATTGCCCTGAAATTCATTTATTCCCCATATTCCCTGCTCTGTTCTGTGCATTTACCAGCACTAATTCAACTATGAAACATGCTTTAAGTGTATAGTCTTTGAAGTAGCTCTTGGTGTTATCGACTCCACTCAACTGTGCTTGAATATCTCCCATAAAACCATCTGAAAGTGTACTTCTACTCTTGTTCTTGTGAGCACAAACCCAGTCCCAGTGCAATACTGTGCATTTTAATGAACTTTTAATGAACTGTTCTTTCTTTCTTTCTTTCTTTCTTTCTTTCTTTCTTTCTTTCTTTCTTTCTTTCTTTCTTTCTTTCCTACTAGAGTTTCTCACACACCCACATATGGAAAAACAAAAAGGGCACATTGCCCATGTATGTGTTTTATGCACTGTTTATGCACATTTGAAACCATATTTCACCTTTTATACGCTTGTTTACATCAAACTCTCATTCACACCAGCAACTGGGAGGCATAATGGCTGAGGAGAAGATGTATCGTGAATGAGGCATCTAAATGATTTAGCAGAAAAAGTGCAGCAGTTTGAACACTGATTGTTTTGCTAGAACAAAACAGACATGGTTCAATGTGATTTAATCTCAAAAGGTTTTTCTGAGGTACCAGTTTGCCTGGTTTTTTGGGGGGTTTTTTTGGCCTTCAACAAATCCCTTAAACAAGTGCTCATTTTTAATGCACTTGTTGTATTACAGGACCCAACAAGTAACAAGTGGTACTAGCCACCAGAGCTTTAGAGTTTTTAATCCTTGAAACAAGTTTCCACTCACTCCCATTGCGGTTTCACAATACAAATTAGAGGTAGGGGTAAAAATGGTCGTAATATAGTGGTAGAGATGCATAGTCACCAGTCATTTTATTAGGTGCACCTTGCTAGTAACAGGCTGGACCCCCCTTTTGCTTTCAGTGCTACCTTAATTTGTTGTGACATAGATTTAAGAAGTTGCTGGAAACAGAGATTTGGATTCATATTGACATGATAATATCATGCAGTAGCTGCAGGTTTGCCAGCTGCACAGCCATGATGTGAATCTCCTGTTCCACCACATCCCAGAGGTATTCTATTGGATTGATGGCTGCTGGAAGTTGGCGACAGTGGGAAGGAAAAACTCCCTTTTAACAGGAACAACCAGGAACCAGAGAGGGGCAGTCATCTGCCGCAGCCGGTTGGGGCTGAGGGGAGAGACCTGACAAAAGACACACTGTGGAAGAGAGCCAGAGATTAATAATGACTTATGCTAAATTCTCACCCTACAATCTCTTGCAGCAAATATCAAGACTTATAAGACCAGACAATATTTTTTATCCAGTTTTGGTGAGTTCACACAAACTGTAGCCTCAGTTTCCTGCTCATAGCTGAATGGGTCCTGGTGGTCTCTTCGTGTGCTGTAGCTCATCTGCTTCAAACTTTAGTGTTGAGTGTTCAGAGTTGCTCTTCTGCATACCTTGGTTGTAACAAGTGGTTATTTGAGTTACTGCTGCATTCCTATGAGCTCAAAGCAATCTGGTCATTCTCCTCAAGGTACATTCACTCAGAGAACTGTCACTCACTGGACATTTTCTCTGTTTCAGGCCATTCTCTGTAAGCCCCAGGGATGGTTGTGGTGGAAAATCTCTGTAGCTCAGCAGTTTCTGAATTATTCTGACACTCACAGTCCTGGCACATTCAAAGTCACTTAAATCACCTTTCTTCCCCATTCTGATACTCGGCTAGAACTTCAGCAGGTTGTCTTGACCTGTATACAAGCCTAAATGAATTGCTGGGATGTGATTGGCTGATTAAATACTTGTGCTAATGAGAGGTTGAACAGGTGTACCAAACAAAGTGGTTGGTGAGTATATTTGTGAAACTGCTTATGAGTAATAATTAGTTGCCTGAAATGTACCTGTCATTAAGATTGTAGTGATATATTGAATTCATAATATTTGAAAACGATAGTAACAGCACAAGAGGGAAGTTATGTGAATAAAAGTCTTGCTTTGCTGAAGTTCTGTCAAAACTGACTATTCTGTGCCGAAGATAGAAAACACATTCATATGCATGTCTAGAGGCTAAAAGAGGCTTTTTGCCTCTGTTAAACAGATCACTCCAAGCACTCGACAGGCATGACTCCAGGGTAGACTCAGTTCTACCTGGGTGGCCATTGGTGGGGTTCTGTGTTGCATCAACATCTTGTTAAAGATGTTACTGTGCTATTTTATTTACAAAATTTTTTGGACCCAGAGAGAAGAGTTTTTATTCCTTGGCACATTGCTGTTTTTAATGAACGTAATAGTCAGTACAAAACAATGCAGGACCCCACGGAGCACGTTAATTTGGAAGGAAATGTTCTGTATTGGTTATCTCTTTTGTATTCTGCAGCATTGGACTTCCACCAACAGGAATCAGTGACCAGGGCAGTCATTCAATAATGTAATACAAGCTTTTTAATGAAAGATATACAGAGTGTGTATGGCAAACTCTGGTGGAAAAAGAAGAGGCAATGTGAGGCTGAATATTATGAAAGTGCCTTAGAAACATCTTCAAAGGTGGGGTCAGGGCCTTTGATGATTCTTCTGAGTGAAAGTAAGCAAGCAAACTTGTGCTGTTATGGGTGTTTTCTGTGGCTGTTTGTTGGTACACATAAAATGAAGTAAGGCTGTATAAATTTTTGTGCGTGAAGGTGTGTGTGTGTGTGTGTCAGGAGTAAAGATTCTGATCAATTCTTTACCACCAATTCAGATTTATTTATACCACGTCACATCACAACAGTCAGGAGAAAACCCCAGCAGTCAAATGACACCCTGTGAGCAATCACTTTGTGAGGCTGGGAAGGAAAAACCCCCCTTTAATAGGATGAACTTAAGGAGGGAGGGACAGGAGGGAAGGACAGCCATCTGCCTTGACTGGTTAGGAATTGGGAAAGAGAAGAGGAATGAAAAAGAGAGCATATGGAAATAGGACAAAACACAGATTATGGGAGAGAGAAGACAAAAAACTTATGACATGCTGCAGTGACATATAAACATGTGGGGAGTGAAAAGAGGTGAGTGGAGAAGAAATACTTAATGTATCACAGCAGTCTGACCCTATAGCAGTATAACTTAGGGATGGTTCAGGGTCAGCTGATCCAGCCCTAGCTATAAGCTTTATCAAAAAGGAAACAATTGAATCTAATCTTTGAGCTAGAGAAGGTGTCTGTCCAGCATCCGTGATTTGAGCCTGTAAATGGTGCAAGCTGCACTTGTATCAAATATGTTTTCAATAAAGGAGGCCTGTGAGAAATTCTCAATGCAAATTTGAGAGTTTTGGTGGTTTGGTGATGGATGAATGACAGTAGAAGATGAAGCAGTAGGAGAAGGAACAGAAAGAGGAAAACTATGGAAAAACAGACAAAGACCTGAGACAGTGGAGAAAATAGAAAAGGCTTGTTGAGTCAATATCCATCTTCCCTGCTGAAGTACTCAGACACTGGTCTAGTCTCTCCTCCAGCCCTAATTGTTTGTCTTTCCCTGCCTCTTCTTTCCTTTCTTGGAGAAAACACTTTTATAGAGGATTTCACAATATTGGGTTTCGCAACTGCTGCAATTCACAATTCTTTTCATTACTCATAGTGAATCAATTTATTAATCTAAATATAAAAAAAATAAAATAAAATGACCATCCAAGCTTCTTCAAGTCCACGGTGATGTTTTTAAATGTCTTGTATTCCCCAACTGAATGAAAACCAAAGATATTCAGTGAACATCAAAATACAAATGTAAGCCAGAGTCTGACCTTTTTTTCCAGGAGTTATTATCTTGTTGCAAATATGCCAGTATAGGAGTATTTGTCAGCCAATAAATAATCCACCAGTGTACTTCAAAGCCAAAGACATTTTAAAAAGTTTAACCAGGGACAGTTTTATTTACTTAATTTTTCCTTTAAAAAAAAGCCACACAGATAAACAGTTATCCACCCTTTGGTTGATTACCATTGTGGTAAATTGACTGATCCTTTAATTAACTGCTTAATTTCTAAATTGTATATTCTTGTTCAATTTAAGTGAGCCCACACAAATTGTAGCCTCAGTTTCCTGCTCACAGCTGACAGGAGTGGATCCCAGTGAAATATTTGGATCTTTCACTCAGTGCACTGACAAAATCATGATCCCTTACAAACTTCCCAGTTGCAAACACTGCCTCAACACAGGCTTAGTGAATGTTTCCCCTCTGACAGCTGGGCACCCATAAAGAACACATTTGATGTCTTAGAAACAAAAATTGCAGCTATAAAGCAACCTTTGTTACCTGTTGATGATGTTATCACCAGGCGAGAAGTGGAGGGATTGCAGTGAGTAGTGGTAACCATTTACTTAGAGAAGTCTCATAATAGATCAGGTATCATCTAAAGCCCAATAATACTACCTCTTCTCATACTTTTTTTCTCCTTTCAGACGTTTGGACTCAGAGGAGTTTTGATGTGGTGTCAAAATGAGCCTTGACAGTATTTTTTTTCCTGCAGCCTCAGTTACAGGTACCAGTTGAATGCATACATACTATGGTGATGCACTAAAACAAGTTGTCACTGTGGCTCCTGCATTTTCTTGAGTCTCTGACTCTCACGCCACCTCATATTTAAATTTATGCACACACACACACAGATGTTTATGTGGGCATGCGCATGCTCACCGTCTATAGAGAAGTTTAGAAAAGGTCAGTCTGCGCTCCTGTGAGAAACATTGGCTGGCATGCATAAACAAAATATCTGAATCTTTTCAGATGCAACAGCATGAAACTTATTGCTTTCCCCTCCCCGTGGAATGATGAAGTCCCTCATTACTCGTGCAGAAATAGAAATGATGCCAGGTTTTTAAAATCCATCCACAAGCAGTTTTTACGTTGCCTAATATATTTTAAAACATATATTTAAAATGTTACACTTTTGTTAAAATCAAAATTAAATCATGATAGGGAGTGCAAAGACAGTGAATCAATGTATGAATTATTAGTGGGAGTGAGGTTTAGCTATGAAAATTTAAATATCTTTAAATATCACAAATTGCTTTTGTGATTAAAAAACTGTTTTCATTTCATTAGAAAAGAAAATCATAATTGCAGGCCACGTCATGACCAAAATGATTGCCATACGCAATGAACTTACAGTTCCATTGCCTTTGAAATGGTTGATTCAAAGATGGAAAACAGGCCTGTGACCACTCACAGTCAGCTGCCATCTTCAAAGCAACTTTGTGTGTCAAGATGGCAATAAAACAGCCATAAGATGGAGTCAGTTTGCTATCAGTTGACAATTACTTAATCTGTTTGTGATAATATGATGAGTAACTGTGATAAATCATCAAATAATTGCAAATCTCTTGCTGTTTCTTGCAAATCTGTTGATACCTACATGCACAGAAATTGACATTAAAAAAGAAATTCACATTAAGTATTCACATTCAGAGTCCAGTCAGACTTCATAGAGATAAAAAAGAAATTCAGAATTGCTCCACAAACAGTTCCTGCAAGATGGCGATTTGACTGCAAAATGGTACAGGTGCTCGACAGCCTTGTTTTTACACAGGAATATAACCAGAATACAGTCAGTTGGCAACCAGTTCAGTGGAGTCCCCAACTGCAAAGAGATGCGTTGCAGACAGGTTGCGCCCATTGGCACTGATTAACTCAGACTGATTGCATTGTGTTGTGGCAACCTGTTTGCGAGTGATTGCAGTCAGTCCGAGTTGGGCCGAGATTGTTTTGAGACAGGTGGCCTCCCACCAGAGAACCTGCGCAATTGCTTTATAGTCAAAAGTTGTTGCCCAGAGGTCGAGGGTGTCATATGGTCACCCTCTGGTCTACCAGCTGGTCACCGCAACTACTTGCAATCAGACACTGGAGTGTGAACAAGTTCAGTGCAATCACTGAGTAACCAGCAATTTTTCCTGGTTGCAAGGAGTTTTTTTTTCTATTTTTCACTCTAGTGTGACTGAGTTATTAGGGAGAAGATACCAATGATGACAGACTATGATGAAATCTAGTAGTGGAGGTGGAACTAAAGGAGTGGAACTACTGTACACCCTCTGAAATATAATTGACCCTCTCTGTTGCACTCTCAAAATTGTATTGTCTTATCAAGGCAACAGTGGGCAGAAATTAAAGAAGCAAATTAGTCTACTCTGAGTCTAATCTTTTACTGGGAAAAGCAGCACTGCCCTCCTCAATGCATCACTGGCAAAGTAAATATTTTGTGTGAAATATTATAACACAAATTATGCCCACCATAAGTGCTTGAGAAAAAATAAATATTTTTAAGTTTTGAAAACTGGACAAAGGATGTGTAAGATGTGTTATTTTTTTTATCCACTAAATATTGTACTTCAGTGTGGCCACCATATATTTATAGGACAGCAACATTTCCTGATGTATCTTTATGAGTTTGAAGGTCCATCTGCAATTAAAATCATCATAACTTGATGAATTTCTAACCACTTTTCAAGTATTTATTTATTTTTGCATTCATTTAGTTCTCATTTCCCCTGGGCCCTCCTTACTGGTTCTTGCTCCCTGCCATACCAACCAAAAAAACAACATCCTGTAAGCAGCCCTCCCTACTCTTCTCTTACAGCCGCTGCCATATGCTGGTTGTCAGCCAATTGTGACGCACATTGTATACCATGCTGCTAGAACCTACTGTGAAAAATCAGATAAAAGAAGAGTCAGTGCTTGGAAAGCATGAAAGAAACAGCTAATGTAAGCACAGCTTTGCTGGTGTTCCATGATTAATTCTTTTTTCCCTTTTTTCTATTTTTCCCAAATGGCCCACAGAATTCAAAACACACCATATTTTTCTTATGGTACCTGATGTCTCGAGGAATTATCAAGCTGACACAGGGAAAAAGTACTTTTTATCAGTCTAACTTGAGTTGGCATCACCATCAAAAAAGGCTTCATGTTAATGAAATATGACATGCAGTATTGAGTTACTTCTTATTCATATTACTCCACTAGAAATTAGAACGACACAGTACTGCTTGAAGGACCTGTCTTTATCGGTCATAATTTTTTGTGCATATTTGCAAAGTTCATTATGCTTGAAGTGTTGAATCCTTTTGACACAGCCAGTTGAACATTAGTCCAGCTGCTGCGAAGACTAGAAATGTAAACACAATGCCCAAAACAAAGCAAGCTCTGCTGGGACTAAACTTATCGTTGAGTGCCTTAAACCTTTGATGGCTGATCACAGTGCAAGTTAAAATTAGAGATGTAATAGTTTGGTTGTGAGAGATATTGAAAGTGCAGCTCCTCCAGAGATACTACACACTTACTCACCTCATACAGAATCCTGCCAGGAATCAATACAACAGGGAAAGCAGAGAACTTTTTTTTTTGTAATTATTTTTGAACTGTCCTGTCCCCATCTGCTGTAGTTAATAAGAATTTATAGTTTTAAAAAGGAATTAAAGTTTAAAATGTAACTAGTATATATGTACCAGTGTACTCTTTCAGCTGCCCCCTTTAGGGTTCGTCACAGGGGATCATCTGTCTCCATCTCACCCTATCTCTGGCATCCTCTTCTGTCACGCCAGCCCTCTGCACATTCTCCTTCACTGCATCCATGAATCTTCTCTGTGGTCTTCCTCTTTTCCTCTTCCCTGGCATCTTTAACATCCTTTGTCCAATATATCCACTACCCCCTCCTCTGCACATGTCCAAACCATCTCTTTCCTCTCTAACTTTGTCTCTAAATGGCTCAACCCGAGCTGTCCCTCTGATGTATTATTTGTATCCTTCTGTCTCTCCTGCCCACATTTTTTATTTTTCTATTTAGGCAGTGGCTGTTTAGGCCTCTAATTTCATTTATGTAATAGACAAACTGTATTGTTCATTTAGTGCATGAATATCTCAATAGGGACAGTTGTGGGATCTGTATAGAGATTACATTTCTGATTTTATTGAGTTAGTAAGTGACAAAATTCTCATTAACTTTAAATTGGGATCTAACATAAATAAAATAAAAGGCTTGCTGTCATTATGGTCTGGAGAGGACAGATTATAGTAATTATCCATAACAGACCGTGTGTCTGCATTTGATAGGGTCTGTCTCATAGAAATATCAGTGTTCAGCTGGATGAAAACTTTCTTCTTAAATATGTAGAAAAGCTTAAATGGTGAGAAAATGCTGTTCAGAAACTAAATCAACCTCTTTCACAGTAGTAGGGAGGGGACTGTTGAAACAAACTTTCTCAGGCAGTATAATTTATAGAAATGCCCATCTCACAGTTGAAGGCAGCCTTAAGTGATACGCGTACCTTGAGCTGTCAAACAGACTAATAGCTGGTGTTGCATCTGAAACTATGAGATTTGAAAGATTAATGATTTGTTTCTGTGCTGGTATTGTTAGTACCTGAACATAGATTCTGTTGATAGTTATCATGTGCAGCTTGTCGCCACACAATTGCATGTTACCTAGCAAGAATACCAATATTTCCTGTACAAATGTCTCACCATCGAACTGCAGGGGAGAAAAATCATTTCACCCTGGGCCTCACTTCCATTGCATTCCCCACCACATTTTACTCATAGATTCTGTTTACTATTGTAAGCATAAATATTAATTGCAGGCCATAAATACAGCACTGGCCTCCAGATTCAATAGGTTAAGGACAGTCAATCTTCCCTCATTGATTGTGGGTGTTAGTGTTTATGCCAAAAACTTACCTTAACCATAAAATAAACTAAGACTAATAAATTATTTAACAGTCATTTGGACTGGAGTCAGAGAAACAGCTTATTCTGGAACTGTTACTTTCACTGACCACCTGATGATGAAGGAATCTTGTACCAAAATATATTTTGGAAAGACCAACCAGCCATTCTTTTTAAATTTTAAGAAAATGCTCACATTTAGTTTGATGAAATATCTACAAACTATTCAGACAACAAGGGTTGTTCAACACAGTCATCATGGCTTTATTAAATTTTCAAAATAGGTCAAAAACAAATAAAACAAAACACAACAAAACAAGAAAGGAAAGGTAAAGAAAGGAAAATTTCCACCAAGTGACTGGGACAATGTCTCTATTTTCCGGTGAAACACCACTGTACTTTTCCTTTGAAAAAAAGATGGCTGTTCTCTTTCAGAGAAAGCCAGTGTTCTCACTGCCCTCAGGAGAAAATTACACAACTCCTTTGTTCTGACTTGATTAAATACATTTCTTCCAGCAGCACCCTGTTCTTGCTTCTTTGCACTATGTTTAATGTCTTCACAGTCTTTCAAACACACACAAACGTGCGCACACATGCACAGCCAGAGGAGCTGAACAGTTAAAGTAAAACTCAAGGCTTAACCACCGATCCAGCTTGCTGAACTTTCTGCTCTATCGACACTTCTGCTGAGATTAAATAAAGCCCGGCTCCTTCCTTTCCCTCTCACTCAATCACTACCCTTACTTTTCTCTCTTTTTTTTTTTTTTTTACATTCTCCACTGTCCCCCTCTCTGCCTCCTTACCTATTTTCCATACCACTGCTGGTGTGCCCTTTCATATCCATTCAGGATTATCATCAAACTGAAATTCTGTTTGTGTGTATGTGTATGCATGAGGTTGCACATGTGTACTCACTCAAGTGCGTGCATATGTGGGAATACCTGCTGAGATTACCTTTTATCTCTTTACTGATCACATCCGTGCTGAGGAATCCAGCAGAGGCATAAGAGAGGTTGGATGAAATAGTGCTGCTTAATTATGGCAAAAATCATAATCCCAATTATTTTGGTTGATACCGAAATTACAATTAATTAACACGGTTTACGCACCGGTGGTGGAAGTATTGAGCGTTTATTGTGCTTTTAACTTTCAACAGTGGATTTTTTCAACTTTAAATAACACAACTGAAAAATATGAATCAGATTTTATGTGAGTTATAAGGCACAGGTTCACTACAAACGTGATGTGAGATAGGAGAGGGAAGCATCTGACCACATACCCACCCTATGACCAATGGCTATCCTCACTGGCTGGAGCCAGCTATTGGAGACCAATGGTATTGTCACATCTAGGATGAGACTCTTACACAAAAGCAATCAGTTATAATACTGTAGATTGTACCTTTGCACTACTGGATCATCAGCCAGCACAGACTGTATGCGACTCAGACTGTTGGCTGGGTGACTTGTATTGTAATTGAGAAGTCTCCCAGCCTTAGTACAATAAAAGCAGTGATTGCCTGAGCTTGCTCGCATCTCACTTTTTTTTTTTTTGCTGTTGCTCAACCATATACCTCTCACTGAGATATTGTTGGAATTTGTCATGAGAAGATTATTTGCTGTCATGAGTTTTATTTGTCATGCTTGTTAAAGGCAAGTCTTTACATATTTAATCTGCAAGACATTTGAATCCTCACTACAGTACATCATGGGAATTGTGCTAATATGCTAATTTAATGAGTTAACTCTCATTGATTAACTCTCTATCTGGACATGGACAACCAAAGACATCACAGCCAGGTAATCATTACTGTTATATTATAGTCTGCCACCTGCGGCTTATACGTAGTTGCTGTATGGTGATGTCAGTTCTCCACAGATGAGTCTGTGTGGTCACAAAAAAACAGGCAGCCACGTGGGCATTCGCACGGACCCTTGTGCTCGCCGTCGGATGATGAAATTTACATCACTCGGACCTGAGCAGACCTAAGCGGACTCGTGGACATGGAAAGTATAATCAAGGCTTATGTCACATTATGTCTTATTTCTAGAAACTGGCCTGTGGCACCCTTGGCAACCTCCAGCTGCAAGGAAAAAATGTTCATTCCCCAACCAGGTTGCTGGAAGCAGCTGGCAGTCGCTAGGTGAAATCATTCAGAAAGAGGGTGCTGTCAACATACATAAAGTAATGTATTTTAAATATCATGACCTCTGACCTCACCTTCAAGGTCAGTAGATTGATCTGAAAGTCAAAGTAATAGTAATGCTATGTAGAGCTATTTAAAACGTTTCTCATTGTCATTTTTTGGATTGACAACATATAGTGTAGGCATATGGGGAATGATATACGGGGAATCTAAATATCAGTGTTATGTTACTTTGGATCTCTGACCTCTTCTTCAAAATAAAATAGGATCAAATTTTCATAAAATGTCTTTTATCTTTAAAACCATGCTTACAATTATACTGCCCTTGTTTGTATTAGCAACATTTATTTTATTATGACTTTGTTATGTACATTGGAGTAAGAGGTTATAACCATTTAAATATTTAACAATTCGAATACATGTGCAGTGTTAAATACGTTTTTTTCTCTTGAAAAACAATAAATTTGTGATCAGACATGCTTTGACTTGATATTTATTGCTAAAAATTTTAATGAATTTTACTCAAACAACACACATGTATTATATGCACATGAATACAAAATAATAAAAAATAATTATGCTCAAAATTATGTCCAATATCTTAAAATCGGTTTCAACAGGGCAATTAGCACAAGCCTGCACTTTGCACTTGTTTTTACTGCACTACAAACTTCTCAAAGTACATTTAAAAAGAAGAAAGAAAACAAAATGAATATTTACAAAATACAATATTATTCCCTTAAAAGTAAATACTGCTCAGAGAATGAGCTGCCTTGGAGGAGGTTTGCACTCTAGGAGTGCTTCTTGATATTCATTTATTTTGTTGTGTATTTTCTATTTTCAAGGAATATTGCCTTCAGTTTTCTGTCCTGATGCTTCATGAAGCCCAAATGTTCAGCTAGAAAAAATATTTTGTGTCATGTATGCTTTATTCATTTGTTACAAAGTAGAAAATTTGAATCAGCAGCGGTCATGTGTGGCAATTTCATCATTTTTGTCAAGGGCCTTTTTTGGCAGGTCTGCTGCATATGTGTCTAAACGTTATGCTTTGTAGAATCTAGCTACGGTTAAAAGGCATTACATGCAGTACGTACAGACCATTTACTATTTCAACAGCTTTTCCACAATTGCAGTCAACTGTTCACCTAGCATAAGCTGTAGGTTTTTTTTAAACTTTGTTACTATATAATCTGATTAGAATTTCAACCTGTGTACACAGCACTGGCATTATGGATGACCCCCAGGGGTCCAGGTCATTCTGAAAAGGTCACTGTGCCCCTTTAACTGAATTTTACTAACATACTTTTATATTAAGAGTAGAAATATTAAGTTAAACAGCTTGGTAACAGCAAAATTAAAAACCTACATCAGTGATAAGTTATTATAGTAACAACCAAACTCATTAATTATTTAGGTGTTAGTAGCAAGAACATCTGTAGCAATCACAGTAGCATGACTGAGGAGTGCATGGACCTCTGCGAGTCAGACTTTGGGAACTACCCCTCATGTCTCTTTGGAGCAAAAAACAAGCCATTCATCAGCTCGTGCTGCTAGTTTTAAAGCATGAGCTCATTTGAAAATTGCAACATAAATGGAAATGTGTTGAGGATATTCTGTGCTCTGCGACAGTGACTCCAATTTTCCCAGTGTGTGGTGAGTTCATGAATTCACATATGCACCTTGAGAAGATGTCTCTCCTGTTTCTTACACTATGTATTTTAAAAATATGGCTCTATTCATCTATGTGCTGAGTTGAGCCCCCCCAATCAAACTTGGTTCCCCATCCACTCCATATGCTGTGAGGCTAACCCTATGTCTGCAGTCCATGTAATGTAAACACCTCTACTCATCCCTATTCTATTTGATGGAAATTCAAACAAGCAAAACTTACTGTAAAAAGAATACATACAAATAGATCTCATCAAAATGTTACAAAGTTTCATCAATAAAAGAGAAAGTTTTGATTTTATCAAAGCTTTTTAGAGACTTGACTTACTTAGTCAAGTCTCTAAAACACTGCTTAATACCCGTGCAATTAGCAGGCCAAAGATTTGTAAATTCTTCAATCATTCTCTTATTTTTTTCTGAGCTCATTCCTCCTCTGTAATAAAGACCTCTGTCTGAGCCGGTTTAGGGGAGGGTGAAAGTCTGTGAGCTCATGGTAAGCACAGGGAGGATTTCCTGCTCTCTCTGTCAAGCTTTAGGGTTATGTAGGGTTATGGCAGTATTAAGGAGGGGAGAAAAGGACTTAGCAATGGTGGCTCCAAGTAGTTTGCACCTTAGAATACTGGATGGAATCAGAAAAGAAAGAATGAACTTAATTGCCAAATAAACAGAACAGCAACAGATGATAAGGTAGAGAAAAGAAATCCCAAGGTACCTGGCTGAGGGAAAATGTAGGCCATCAAGAAGATTATTTTATAGTTTGCATGACTTTATGATTGATGTCATTCATCAACACCACTGAAATCACCACACATACAGTCACTGGTCACTTTGTTAGGTACATATGCTCATTAACACAAATATCTAATCAGCCAGTCACATGGCAGCAACTCAGCACAATTAGGCATGATTACAACCAAGACTGCCGAAGTTCAAACTACAGTAACTTCAATAACAACTTGTTACAAGAAAAGTATGTAGAAGAGCATCTCTGAATGCCCATGTTAAACCTTGAAGTAGATGGGCTACAGCAGAGGAAGACCACAACAGGTGCCACTCCTGTCACCTATGAACAGGAAAATGAGGCTATAATTCACTCAGGCTCACTAAAATAAAAGACCAAAAACATTGCCTAGTCTGGGGAGTCTCTATTTCTGCTTCAACATTTGGATGGTAGGTTCAGAATTTGGCATAAACAAAATAAAAGCATGGATCCATCCTGACTTGTATCAGTGGTGATGGTGGTGTAATGATGTAGGGGATACTTCACACTTTGGGCCCCTTAGTACCAACTGAGCTTTGTTTAAACACTACAGCCTGCCTAAGTATTGTGTACCCACCTCCTGAAAGCTGTTTCCAACAGAATAACAGAGCATATCATGAAGCAAAAATCATCTCAAACTGGTTTCTAAACATGACAGGGAATTCACTGTACTCAGGTCGCTAGATCTCAATCCAATAGAGCACCATTGGGATGTGGTAGAGCAGGAAATTCACACCATGTATGTGCAGCTGACAAATCTGCAGCAACTGTGTGATGTTATCATGTCAGTATGGACCAAAATCTCTGAGGAATGTTTCCAGCACCATGTTGAATCAATGCCATGAAAAATTAAAGCAATTCTGTTCCATCATATGCAAATATACAAACAATATCCTTGTGATATTTTAAGTATGTTGCCGTTGTAGACAAACCCATAGTCATATCGTGATGGTTTCATGTTGTGAGTTGTCCTGTAATTCCTAGCTCTTGTTCTTATTCATTCTCCTTTTGTGCTGACCTCCAGCTTGTGAAAAAGCGTGAAATTAAACAATTCCCCAGACCCCTTGGAGGCCCCTGCCTGTGACTTTGGATGCCTCTGGTTGAGCGAACAGCGTGCTTCTCTCTGGCCAGGATAGCTGTGCATCTTCAAGCTGGCTATAGAGAAAGAGAGAAAAGTAAAAGAATCCTTTCCAGCATGCCTGACAGGCTGAGCAGCCATGTGGAAAAAGAGCTGTGTTTGCTATAGACTTCCACTGCTTCACAACAGGACTGCATAGTAATCTGTGTGCTTGGCCTTCCCCTGACCCTACAGATCCTTCCTGTGAAACCCTGAGAAACTGTTACTCTGCAAGGCACCCTAAACCTTTCATTTCTTACACTTCCCACTTCATATTCAAAAACCGATAGACTAGCAAACAAAGGAATCCTTCCACTGGTTATGTCCCCACCTAATACTACATTACAGTGTTATTTCTATTTTTACACTTATGCTTATATTTTTGTACTCTCGGATTGAATCCTGAGCTCGCTATCCCGTGGTTTTGTAAAAATAACAGTGCGCATACAGATAATACTCTGGGTGACTTTTCTTTTAGGTTTGACTATTTATTTAAGCTCCAATGTGCAAACTATTTCTCTCTTATTTAGCTTCTTACAAAGTATTGCTTAATCTAGTGGAAGATGGGCATGCCAGGAAGAAACAGTGTCCTTATCAGAGCTAATATTTATAGAAATAGTCTCAATTTAATGTTCTTTACTGATGCAGTCACCTCACTGTGCCCAAGTGACCAACAGTGTTCTCCTGTAACAATGCAGGCAGAAGAGCAGTGCATTTCCACAGTGGGTTTGCAGAGTATAGTGAGCTAAAAGGATGAGTACAGACCGACAGCTCTCCTGCTGCAGAAGCAAACACTTCCTCAGTTTACCCTCTGTTTAGATCAGGTCCCTGGTTCCCCATTAAGTCTGTTTACTTACTGCAGTCAGAAATGTGTGTAGATGTGTCTGGGACTCTGTGTCTTTGTAGCACATGCAAGTCCATTAAATGCAACAGGACTGAGTGCATTATTGTTTGTTGACAAGTTATTCTGGGATTTATCTTAACATTCAAACTTTTTTTAAAAGCAGTGAGCAAAATGTCTGATTAAGGAGTGAAAATGTAATAGGAAGTGTTTTTGGTACCACAGTTCTTTTTGGTTCCGCTCAGTCCAATTTAGTTAGTTTTTTGTTTGTTTTCTGGTGTAAATACATTTCACAATGACACACTGACAAATGCATTCAAAATGAAGAAAACACAAAATAAAGAAGGCACTGTTGTTGCAGAATCATTGCAGTGTATTCCAAACCACTTGCACGTGTCATTAGTTTACTTAAATACAAAAATCATCGATTATGTTTTCAAATTGCTCTAATTTTATATTAACTGATTATATACATATATATATATATTTTTTTTTTTTTAATGTCATATGAAAGGCATAGAAAAGTATTTGATAGCACTTTGCTATTTTTATTTGAAAATGTCGGTGCCCTGCCTATAGGGCAATAATGACATGCCATTTACTGCCCAACTTCACGTACCAAATACATTTTGAAAAGCAGAAGTCGGTATGTGAGCTTTGGAATAGGGGGTCAAGAGGAAAACAAAACATGAATGCTCAGCCATGCTGGTTTTCCTACTGTTCAGTTTCCTACAGAGGAGAATAACATCACTACTTCAATGCCAGTATAACTGAAAATAGTTTGTGTGGTTACGGCTTTTGAACTAAAGCAAACTGCAGTTTGAGTTACTTTCATCACCCGATCAGAGATGGCTGAATGTTTTATAGAGGACTAAGTTGTGCTTGTTTAAATCCGTTTTTGGAATCAATTCAGAATCTTAGAGCAGTGATTCCCAATGCAGGGTTCTCCATGGGGTACCTTTGCTGTTTCCAGGGGGTTATTGATAGCTCAGTTTTCTAATAACTCAACTCAAACAAAATAAAAGAAACAAACACCAACAATAAAATAAAGCGTGGTTCAATTACAAAAACATTTCTACATCCTTTCAATAAAGAGGGGAATTAAACAGCCAAAGAATATTGATGTCTTTCTGGGATAACTTTTTCAAATAGTAATGGATAAAAAGACTTTTACGTAGTTCGGTTAACAAAAGTGGTATAAAAAACAGCTGATAAAGCCAAATGTGATGAAAATGGTTAGTTATGATGGGTTTTTTTCTATAAAAATAGTGTAATACAATACCTGCTGCTTAGTTGGATAACTGTTTATTTAAAGGAACGTTTTTGGAATGCTACAGAGGGGAGCTGGAGCTTGTGAGGCAAAAGAGGTTGGGAACACCTGCTAGACAGGAGAAGAATAATTACTCTTATATTTTGCTGATGTGACCATGCAGGAGAGGTTAACTTATAACATTCACTCTCTAATGATGTAGTACTTTTGCAGTCGTATATTAACAATATTACTGTTGCAGTGGTTTGGATTCTGACCAAACTCGCACTTGGACTGAAACCCTAAAATATATTCATATATAGGACAGACTGCTTCAGACTACACCTGGCCTCCTAAGTCATGTGAATTTTATTTATAATGCTCAAAATGGAAAACCTATCTTTCTTTGGTTTCTACTTGTGTAGGTACTCAGCACACAAGTGGCCATAAGTAAAAACAACATATTTTAATAAGTAAATACCAGTACATTAGTTTGTGGTCTCAAACTAGGCATTCTGTGTGTGTAAGGCAAATGTGCTAACTACTACTCCGTAAGTAATTAGCATTGGAAATGGACTGGCCTTCATATAGGAAAATGCATCAGCCTTACTGACCACTTAAAGCACTTTAGAATGCAAGCCACATTTAACCATACATTTATACAGCACTTTACCTACTTCACATTCATAGGAATTCAGAATACCAATAAACCCAACAGTCATGTGTTTGGACTGTGAGAGAAAACTCAAGACAACGGGAGAGTATGCAAACTCCACACAGAAAGGCCCCAGCTGACTGAGAAGTCTGAACTAGAAACCTTCTTGCTGAGACCGCTAACCACATTTACACCGATCAGGCATAACATTATAACCACATTCCTAAAATTGTGTTGATTCCCCTTTTGCTGCCAAAACAGCCCTGACCTGTCGATGCATGGACTCCACTAGACCCCTGAAGGTGTGCTGTGGCACCAAGAAGATCCTTTAAGTCCTGTAAGTTGTGAGTTGGGGGCCTCCATGGATTGGACTTGTATGCCCACATCGCAGCACATCACACAGCTGCTTGATTGGATTGTAATCTGGGGAATTTGGAGGTGAAGTCAACACCTCAAACTTGTGCTTCTCAAACTATTCCTGAACCATTTTTCTGGCAGGGCGCTTTATCCTGCTGAAAGAGGCCACAGCAATTAGGGAATGCTATGTCCATGAAAGGGTGCACATGGCCATTCATCATTTCTTTTGTCATGTTTCCCTCCCCTCACCCCCAACCAGTTGCAGTAGATGGCTGCCGCTCCCTGAGCCTGGCTCTGCCGCAGGTTTCTTCCTGTGAAAATGAGAGTTTTGCCTTCCCACTGTCACCACGTTCTTGCTCATAGGGGATCGTCTGATTGTAGGGGTTTTCTCCATATTATTGTTGGGTCTGTACCTTACAATGTAAAGCACCTTGAGGCAACTGATGGTGTGATTGATATATATATATATATATATATATATATATATATATATATATATATATATATATATATATATATATATATATATATATATATATATATATATATATATATATATATATATATATATATATATATATGCGTGTGTGTGTGTGTGTGTGTATATATATATATGTGTGTGTATATATATATATATATATATATATATATATATATATATACACACACACATAAAAAAAAACTGAATTGAATTGAATTAGTCTGCAACAATGCTTAGGTAGGTGGAACATGTCAAAGTAACATCTACATGGATGGCAGGACCCAAGGTTTCCAGCAGAACATTGCCCAAAGCATCACATGGCCTCTGTTAGTTTGCCTTCTTCCCTTGTTGCATCCCGGTGCCAGGTGTTCAACCAGGTGAGCGACACACACAAACCTGGCGATCCACATGGTGTAAAAGAAAACATGATTCATCAGACCAGGCCACCTTCTTCCATTGCTCCCTGGTCCAGTTCTCATGCTCATATGCCCATTATTGGAGCTTTCGGCAGGTGACGGGGGGCATCATGAGCACTCTGACTGGTCTATGACCATGCAGAAGAGAAAATCAGTGTTATTCACTTCGACTGTCTGTTTCATAATGTTATGCCTGATCAGTGTATATGCCACATTCTAGCATTTAAATTAGATATGTGTGTAAGAATTATATTTCAAAAATGCGGTCACTGTTAACCAGTCAGACTTGCTGTTGTTGTTTGTTTTTTGTCATTCAGCTGGTCCTGATGGCCATGAACCACTATATCAAGTTTACCAAAGCTGTCTTCTCTTCCTTGCAAGTTAAACGCCTAAAGCAGTATAACTATAAACAGAAAATTAATATCTACTCAGAATCTTTCCACAAACACACAAAACAGGTTTGAATTTCCACATGAGCCAGCCACCAAGCATAACTTTGAATTCCTTAAAGCCACACTTACAGCCACAATAATTTCTGGTTAGAGTGGATATGTCCTGGGTAAATATTAATTTCCTACCCAGTATCCTCATATCGAGACATTATATTGACTTTCCTGACTTTATTGTTTTATGTTATACAATAGAAATTTACCTCTGTCCCCACCTGAGAACATACACTTTTAAAAAAAAATGCTTTCAGTTCAAAGATTATTCTTAATTTTTATACTTATCATGTCCAACTAATCCCAAATAGCTAGGAGACATTAAAAATGAAGCCCAAACAAGAGCTCTTGTCTCAGGAGGTTAAATCACTACAGCAACCACAAAAGCTGCAGCTACAAGTCACAAAATTATGATTTTTCAGCTGGCACCAAGTTGCACCTCAGGGAAATTTAAACTTGGATAGGTTTACTTCTTGTAAGATACATGTAGGCAGGTGTTTGTTCTACAGATACTGTAAACTTCAAAGACATCACCCAATAGGCTGAGAACACTCAAAAAAGAAAAAAGAAAAAAAAGAAAAGAAAAAGAAAGCAGCATGAATAAAACTACCCAGGAAATAGATTATAGGCTATTTGGGCTGCTGACAAAAGGGCTGTACTATCTCAAGCGGGAAAGCTACATTGTGCTTATTTTAAGGCAGCTTTATTATTTACTGCAAGCAGGCATCTGTGGGAAGTAGTCGATGATAAGATAAAGAAGCAATGCTGATTGTGCAGCCCATTTTTTTCTTAACTGCCCCATTAAAAAAAAACAAAACAACAACAACAAAAAAAGGTAACGCTTTATAACAACAACCTGTTTTCACACCCACAACGCTGAATTATTTATAGCTAACAAGATGATGAGTATGTCAAAGGCTGCTACTTCAAAGTTCCCATAACACAGTATATAATTAACAAATACTTTGCCTGAAATAAGAGGAAAGTGCTGGCCAGTACTAAACAATGTGTTGTTTATTTGCATGAACATATTCTTCTAACTGCATTCCTTTTCAGTGTGATCATTGTTATCACTGGCTGGATGTGATCATGCCTGAAGTTGGAACACCTGGAAGTTGGCATGTTTTACTTTGTGAGACTTCTTGCGAGTAAAATACAGGTTGGCATAAGAGGAAGCTGCATCGTGCTTCGACCACCTTTTGATGTCATTGTGAGGACTGTCATTACTATTTTCCCATCTGACAGAAGAGCTGCAGTGAAAACCAGAGAAAATTTTTCTGATCCAAATTTTTGATCTAAGGAGATTGTAGGCAGAATTGTTGCTTGTTCCAATCAGTGCTCTTCTTTCTTTATTTGGGTTGAGGCATACTTTTTATTTTGCATATCAAAGGCACGGTGTCTGATGTTCAGGATGTAGTGAAATATTTACCTGTGATGCCTGGAAGACAGTGCTTCTTGATTCAGCTACACTCTATCCACTCTTTCCTCAGCATGTTTTGATCTCTCTTTCTTGCTCTTTCTCTCTCCACATGCCCTTAGCTCTTTTTTGTTGAAAGGGATATTTTATGATGCCCTCATAATGTGTTGTGATCATTTCAGCCTTACTTCTGAGACATCATGTTTTATATGTTACTTAAAAATTACAATACTATATTACCCATGAGCCACAGTACTGTTACCATGGAGATGAGGCATGAATATCAACAGTAATTAATTAAAGAATGGCTTTTCTGTCTTCATAGACTATTTATAAAAACAAGAGACCTGTTGGGCTATAGTTCTCCACTGTCTCCAATGTTTTATCTGTACAATGTTTGATATATTAGAACAGAAAGTAATTTCTCTGTCAACCATCACTGAGCTGAAATGTTTTCATTTTTTACAAATTTTGAAAATTTGTAAGTAAATAAATTTTAAAAAAGTTAAAAATTGAGTACCTGCCTGCAACACTGTGTAGACATTTGCCTAATGAATACTCATACTAGGTTTCAGAAGAATCGGTCAACAAAATAAGGGAGAAGTAGCGATTGAAGCTAAACGTCAATCTACAGTATTTCTTGAAAATTTTGAAAATAAAAAAGTCAAAAATCAGAAATTCATCTGCAGCACTTTGTACAGGTTTGCCCAATGAATACTTGTAGCAACTTGTTTTAAAACTTGTTTCAAATATTATTTGCTATTTGTTTAAAAATATTCAGCCAAAAAACACTGAAGAATTAATCACTGGAGTTAAATACGAATGTACTGTTTATCTTCACAATTTCAAAAATTTGTAAAATATTTAAAAAATTGAAAATAAAAAAAAAATTGTCTGAGGCATTTTGTAGAGCTTTGCAGATTGAATACTCATACCAGGATTCAAGAGTAGGCCAAGGAATAAAGGAGGAGTAGGGATTAATGGTAAACATCAATGTACAGTATTTCTGGAAATTTTTGAAAATTCATTAAAAAAAATTCAGAAAAGTCAAAAAATGAAAACTCTGTCTCCCTATTTTGTAGAGCCTTACCCAAAGAGTCGTGCCAATTTTCAGAAGATCCATCCATCCATTCTCTTCCTATCCCAGCTATCATAGGGCAAGAGGCAGGGTACACCCTGTATAGGTCACCAGACTGTCACAGGGCTAACACAGAGAGACAGACAACCATTCATGTTCTCATTCACACCTACGGGCAATTTAGAGTGGCCAATTAACCTAACCCCAGTAACTGCATGTCTTTGGACTGTGGGAGGAAACCGGAGTACCCGAAGGAAATCCACGCAGACACGGGGAGAACATGCAAACGCTACACAGCGAGAGGCCCGGGCCAAGGTGGAATCGAACTTAGGCCTTCTTGTCATGGTTGTGGGCCGGTGGCCCAGAGTCTTGAGTTCTTTTTTGTGTAGTTCCATTTTGTTGAATTTTCGGCTTGTGTTTCTTACTGCTTAGATTCTCAGCTTGTTATGGTTAGGTTTTCTGTTATTTAGTTATTTGTATGTTTTTCTAATTTTCCTTTGTTCTGGTCTTCCCTGTGTTCCTGTGTTTTTTGTCCCTGTGTTCTGCCCCTTTCGTGTTTAGTCCCCCTTCAGGTGGTTTCATGTGTGGTGTTTGGGTTCCTTGTGTTTTCTGGTTCTCGTGTTCTGTTAAGTCTGCGTGTGTCATGGTGAGTCACTTCCTGTTTTATTTTGGCAGTCCTGTAATCCCTGTGTTTTGTGTTGAGTTTTGCTTCCTGTATTAGTTTCATTCATTTCACCTGTTTTGCCCTGCTGTTTCTACTCACCCCTTGTTCCCTCTGTGTATTTAAGGTCTCAGTGTTGTTTAGTTCTTTGTTCGGGTCCTTGTCATTGTAACGTCTAGGTTGATGTCTGCTGTGTATTTTGTGTTTTCGAGTTACGAGTTTCGAGTTTCAAGTTTCAAGTGTCTTTGTGTAGCTGGGTCCTAACCAGCCTGTCTGTGTTAAAGCATTTACAATAAAATCTAAGCACCAATTCAGCTCTCACCATGTGTCCTGCACTGAGGTCTTCCCTGCCTTGCCTGCACCAGCCATGACACTTCTAGATTTTATTCCAGCTGTGAGGTAGCAGTGCTAACGACCACGCCACCGTGCTGCCCAGTTTAAGAAGATTTCTCTGTACTCGGACGACGACAGAGATAAAGATATAAATAGCTTCCAGGAAGGAAAAGCGAAGCCAATCCACAAGTGCCTTAAATTTGTACTGTCCGTCAGAGGGTGACTGATAGAAGTCCATGGAAAAATGAAAAATGTTAATCGAACACTTACTGGCCTTGCAGTACAGTAGCACTGCACAAGACTTTGGCTTCGGATTCATTGCTAATTGTCTACATCTGACACAGTGTGAATAAAGGCATGCCCCAGGCTGACTTGGGAGGGAAGCTACTTCCTGCTGCATCTATTCATGTTCTCCTGGCTGCTGTGTTTAGCTCAGATTACATAGTAATTTAAAATAGAGCCAGTGTTTCTAAAAACTCTGGTATCAGTCTCCACTTTGTGTCACATTTATAGACTGGGGCTTAACTGCAACCCTTTCAGCTTACTTGATCTATGACCTCAGTAAACAGTTTTCTGATAAGTTTATGGCCTTAATCACTGTTTTCATGTCTAATTAAATATAACATGATATTTTATGGTCACCAATAGAGGCTAAAAGAATGATAAATTGGGAAAGCAGCCAAAACCAGCTTTTTTTCTATTAAACTTTACACTTTCCCCAAACTGCTGTTGCAGGATCTTCTTGCCTTTCAGCAGCTCTGAAAATGAAGTGCTCTGCTCCCAGAAAGAGGTACAAATAATTAACTGAAAATGAGTTGCTGTGGACAGAAGCCAGCACGCTCTGAAACTCCATTCTACATCAGCAAACAAAAGCATATGCTATCTATCTATATATATATATATATATATATGCATGTGTGTGTGTGTATTACTTGTGTGTGCATTACTTACATAATTTTCCAGCATGTTTATAACTTCACCAGATAACAGGACATCCACCCTTTTCCCCTTTTTCACCCATGTCCATGATTTTTCTCGTTATTGCTTTGATCCTTTGATCATGAGGCTGTGGCTATTGGCTCTGAGCGCTGGATAGCTTTTAACTTCAGCCACTTTTCCTTTGTTAGCTTCTATAAAATGTCCATGATCAGTTGGATGAAGGTGATTTAAGGGTCTGATTAGGTTTGTTGTTGCAAACATTTTTGTGCTGGTTCCACAACTTTGTCACTCTCTAACAGCCACAGCAACAGGCTAATGATTTGTGGCTGCTCATAGTGTGTGCCTGTCGGTGTACAAGCGACAATTTACTATTTGAGCTGCTGCTTGCATGTTGTGTATACATGAAAGGGGCCGGCATGTGAGTGGGCTTATGTGAGGCTGACAAGCCCAATGCTGGTCCAGGACGGGAATGCTGAAAATCAGCCGATTCTGGTCCCCGGCTGGTCAATCAGTGCATTTCTAATTTATACTCATGCCTGAGATGCACTCAGCTTGCTGCAGTCCACTAAAGACAGGTGGCCCAACTCAGAAAAAATCTGCTTTAGCCGAAGAAGCTGAAAGAGGAAACAGAAGTTTTTTACAGAATGCCTCATTTTTCCCATCTATTGCAGTAATCTCCCTCGGTGTATTCTGTGTTTCACTAAAATGCATCCAGAGACAGACCTTCTCGCACACTTATGCTTCCAGCCTATGCACCTGTGGACACCAGAGCACTGAAAATTGGGAAGTGTATCGCAAGTCAAAATGACACATAAGCATGCCACTTGCCAGCAGTTTTCACGGCAAACAAACTGTAAGCATAAATTTGGCTTATGGTCTAGTTGCATTCAGTCCGGACAACAAAAATTTTAAATTGAAAGCAGCAGTGGATTGAATACCCTTCTCTCTAACTCATGCTTTGCACCAGTGGCTGCTGATCCACTGCATACAAAGCCTTTTTAACATGTCGTGGTTTATACATATTTATGTGCTGATTGGGTAACACTTCTAACGCGCTGCACTCATCAAATAAATAAACTTCAAACCTTACACATTTGCACTATTTCAAGTAAACATGATGTTCAACCAAATAAAGCACAGAAAAATGTTCCCAAATTTATAACAAAAAGGTAGCAATGCCTTAAATGCTCTGCTTGATGCTTTGAAGACAAGACTTGACCAATCACCGCGTGAAGCATGGGACTTGTATCAATCTTTTATATACAGTCTACATTTGTCACAGTTAAGAGGACACATGGCATCATGATGAATTCAACCAGAAACTTACTATAATTATAATAGTTATATGTTATCCAAGTCAATCTTGCCCTAGCCAGAGTTAAAATTATAAAATATTGTATGCAGAAACCACCTGAAAATCTGTGAATAAGCTTTTCACTATTATATACATTTACTGTAATTGCTTACCATTTGGTGTTTTATTTTTCTTGATTATGTCTTTCACATTCTCTTGCACACACTCCAATTTACAATAAAAGAAAGAGGTTATTACACAGTCCCTGAAATGGCTTTCTTTGGTCTTCACTGTCTATTCTGTGATGTAGAGACTCGTTTCGTGCCTCAATACAGCAGTCAACACTGACGGTGATGGCATGTAAAAATAGAGGTGTGAGACAAAGTGAAGATCATTGTGAGAGGAGTGAGAGAGAGGGTGGCATATTGATTTGAAAGTGTTAACTAATGAGAAAGAGGCATGGCTGATGAAAGATGTACTGCAAATAGCTTGTTCAATTTGCCAACACACTTTTCTGAGTGCAGGTTTTTCCCCCTCAACTCACCGTAATCAACTGCCCAAAAGGACATGAATGCAAACACACACACACACACACACACACACACTGAAAGGAGAATGTGAATAATTTAGCGCTAATGAAGACATAAATAATCTCCTCATCTGCACTGTGGATAATTGATTAACAGGAATAGTTTGCCCGTACACCTCCCTTCTTGCTTTTCCTTTGCTTCTTCACCCCCTTCTTCCTCCTCTTAGCCCTTCTCCCCATCATTCCCACATTCTGTCTATCAACAGACTGCTTTTCTCCCCGGGGCATTTGTGTGTTCCATTACTGCTCACCCTGCCCATGACAGCTACTATTAACCTTGGAGGTGTACGTGTGTGATGTGTATGTGTGTGTGTGTGTGTGTGTGTGTGTTGTCTCAGAGTTTGTGTGTCTGAGAGTGTGGCAGTGCATGCAAAGTGAGGGAGTGTTAATTTGTATCAGTGCAGATATGCACAGGTTTCTGTGTGCGCGTGAGAAGGAGCGACAGACGGGAAAAACAAGCGAGTAAGACTGCTTTCTTGGAGGTATGTCTTGCATATGGTTGTGTTGTTTCACTGGTTGAGTGTGTGTATCTTTGTAAACAGGTGGGACATATTAAAACAGCCGTAGGCAATGGAATTGACTGTTGCTCTGCAAATAAGGAGAGGAGGTCATGGACAACAACTCTCATATTCGCAGACCCTGTGCCATACTAAATATCTCTGCAGCTCCTCACCTTCCCTATTTCCCTGCCTTTGTTTTCTCTCTTGTTCTCTCTCTCTCGCACACACACACACACACACACACACACACACACACACACACACACACACACACACACACACACACACACACACACAGAGTATCCCTCTTTTCCTGTCTTCTCATCATGTTTCTCTTTATATATGACTCGCCTTTCTTTCCATCTGTCTCTCTTTTTCTCTCCGTTCTCACTCTGTTCTGCCATCAACTCGAGCCAACTCCCCGTAATGAAACTCTAATGGCCTGCTATTCGTTTCCGCTCTTTGCTTAGTGAGGTGATGCAGCAAGGGCTAATGGTCCTATTTTGTGTGTGTGTGTATGAGTGTGCGTGCATGTCCAGGACTGTATCACATATAGGCAGACAGTGGTATCTCCAGCCTGTGGGCCTTATAACTTTTCATATGGTGCTGCAGTGGCCAGGTGCTTCCCATAACTCTAACTAATGTCTCAATGCCATCCTATTTAGTGCTATGAGGTAGATGTAAATGCAAATGTGTGAGTGCTTGTGTGTGTGTATGTGCTGGAAAGAGAGAGAAGTGATCCTCGGGGAAAGCAGATAGATGGAATAATGCATGTTTTGAATATTATTACTATGCAGTATCTGGATGGAATATTGGGAGGTATTCAAGCACTGATGGGACTCAGTAATGGCGGCACGGTCTGGGACTGGACACACACACTTCTCATGAGAAGCTGACATGCATAAATGACTTAGATTAATGATGTTGCAAATGTTGAGGAATACAGGTGGTTCAATTTCTCCAAACAGTTTTTTTTTCTTCATTTCATGAGCCGTCTTTGTACGCTTTTGCTAAGATGTATGTGTGTGTGTTCGTGTGTGTGCACACATGTATGCGGAACCCATCACATTGGTTTTGATTATCAATGATAGGCAGTGTAATGAGGTGCCATAAAATCTGATTAATTTGAAGCTGGGTGAGAAACTGGTGCCAGATGCTCCCTACCATTCTCTCTCTCTCTCTCTCGCTCTCTCTCTCTCTCTCTCACTCACTCTCCCTCACACACACACACACACACACAGGCGGAGACAGGGTGGTCCGGTGTATATGCATATCTGCGTCAGCTCTGTTAGGGATTATTTTTACTCAATGAATAAAGGACAAATGTTTAAAAGTAAACTCCAGCAAGTCAATTAATAAACAGTGGATCAACCAAATAATAAACAATTAAATAATACACTAGACAGAGAGCAACAGATAGATAATGCTAGACTAACTTCTCTGTCTCAGTGCATCTTATCTTGGAGGATACGGCCACAGAACGTACAGTTAAAACATCACCAACGTCACCATGTTCTGGTATTAATCTGGACAAGATTGCTAAATGAGTAATTAAAACATCAGGAAGAAGATGTGCTTTATGATTCCACTGCTGATGTCAGGAATCTGGGTCATGAAAAACCAGCTTGGACAGGACCGAAGACAAGGCCAACTCACAGCGCCCAGATTGCTTACATATAGATAAGTGGCAGTATAAAGATGTTATGGTTAGACAGGGACACGGGCTCAGAGGGAGAGAGTGCACACTCTTACGCTGGGTCCCCACATGCGCATGTGTCTTTTTTCTGATTCTTTGATATATTAAATGTCTTACTTTTTTAATTAAAGTGTTTCAGGTGTCTTTCTTCACAAAAAACCTGTTTACCTGTCAGCTCCTGTGACAGTAAACACAACTCCATCTCTGTGACTTACTCAGTACTTTGCCTGCACTGATTCACATTCCCTCCTTGCTTGTGTGAATGAGGTAAAGACACAAGAAGAAAAACATGTTGAGTTGAATTTTGAAAAATTTCGCACCTTAAAAATCCAGAGTTCCGAGATGGAATTTTCAAATGGAAAGCCCCCTCAAGTTAGATTCCCACCTCGGGACGTAGGAGAAGCCTCACCAGATCTGGCTTTGGAGTCCAAGATGGCAGCAGTGAGCATAAACAATAGTAAAACTGAAAAACTTGTAATCTGCATTATAACTAACCTGCTAAACAAGCCACACACAGACCACTTACCAGGCTCCATCAATGAGCATACTGCAGCTGTGTTTCAAAGCACAAACAAGCACGTAGATGCATGAATGGCTCTGCCTGAGCAACGCAAAGCCTTTTTTTCCTTGATTTTCCAGCTGCTGCTATTAGTGTGTCGTCTGCTCGGGTCTGCCCGAGCATGATGTTCCTCTCAGCTTCTGAGCTAAAAGAAACACAACTTTTTAGCTTGATTTAGCTTCATGTTGGAATTTGTTACTCTGTTTATTGCCTGTTTATTACCTATTCTATTTTCATGAAGTGTAGATCTTACTCTCATTTGTATGTGGAGCTCCAAAGTGTTCAGCATTAAATAAATAAATACAGCATAGTGAAATAATAATCAAACTATAAATATTGATGATTAAAAAGAAATTTGAAAATATCTCCTCTCTCCCTTTCCTTTTCACTCTCTCTCTCCAGTACCTTCCAAATAAAGTAGAAATGCCCTCCTGAACCCTTACAAGAAATCTTTGAAAAATATTAATAACACTATCAGTGCTACCAGCTTATATAAGCTTCTCTCGTGGTGCTAACAGGTATTTTTTGCAGGTAGACAAAATGTTATAGAACAAAATACAAAGCAGAACGTGTTTCTGTAACTGTGAATGAATGTAGCTTTTTCCAGTGCTGGCAGTCAATCCCAGATAAAAATGTAAATTAAATGTAAATCACAGTATTATTTTATTCTCCAGACATCATTATTGTCACCTATGTCTGAATGACTGAGCAACCTTGTGATGAAAAGTTGCCTTATGAAATCAAATAAAGAAAATAAATGTTTCATGGTTATATTTGCTGTCATCCCATATATGGTTTGTTGTTTTATAATGACTTTGTTGAGTCATTACAATTCGGAACACTCGAGCTTGTGTTTGTATTTTTAAAAAAATGAAAGCACATGGTTGTGTGACTTGTGTCAGTGACTGGTGCTTTGCACGCATCAAAATGCTCACCTTTGTAAACATCTCAACAGCTCATAGACGCACACAAATAAGGGCTTGTTTTCTAAATGAAGGTAGCAAGGGTAGCAATGTTATTCCACTTTCTTTCCACAGTTATAAAATTAAGGTTTTTGAAGCCATGTTACTGCCACAGTGTGTCAAGTGAAAATACAAACCATGTTAACACGGGACCTGTGTTCTTCGCAAGTCTATGTGGTAGCAGGCCAATTAGAAGATGGATTTTGAAGAACAGCCAGGCCGGTCTTTTCTTCAGATTTGACTTAATTACTCCAATTCTTGCTAAAATGTTATTAGGAAAAAGTATTCATGAAGTGAACCATTTGGGACAGCAGGTTTTCATCAGATTTAGTGATTAGGGAGATGTCATTCATCTTTCTAACTGTCTGTCTTCCATTTATAGTATGTACAGCACTAAATAAACACATCCCCTCCCCAGGGTCTATGGGCTGGTGGTCATATTCTGAGTCAGCATCCTCTGATTTTTGTCATGGTCCTGGGTCCTTTGACCCAGCGTTCTTAGTTGTATTTAGTTTTGACCTGTGTTTCCTTGTGTCGTTAGTGTTATGTTGTTCACCTGTGTTTCCCAGATGTGTCTTCTTCCCTCATCAGCCCTCGTGTATTTACGTCCTGTGTTTTCCCCTGCTTGTTGTCAGGTCCCCGTCATTGTTGTGCCATTGTCCTCGTCAGTGCACCCCCTTGTGTGTTTCCATTTGTGATTCTGTTGCCAAGATTTTGCTGCTGGTCCAGCCAGTTCCGCTCCTGTGTTTCCCAACAATAAAGCTGTTTTTGAGTTACTTCCGAGTGTTGAATCCTGCATTGGGGTCCTCATCCTGCCTGCCACGCAGCGGTTTATGACAGATTTGGTCTGGGGACAACGCAGAGCTGACAGAGTTGTCAGTCTAAGAAAAATACTGATGCTACTAAATTTGGAAAGTTGCTAACTATTTTATTTAGACCAACATAACTGTTGGTTTCTCCTTTCCTTTTTATTTTTCCCCTCTCTTTATCCTGTCTTTGCTGTTTGTTTTTTCTCTCCCATTTCAAGAATTTCCCCATAGCCCCCTTCCTTTCTTTACTAGCACTGACATCTAATTACTTTATTTACTTTAATATTTATGTAACTATAAAAATATAAAGCTTATGTGTAAATTCAATAAAAAAGACCTGTAATCACTCATCTGCCTGCTTTCCTGGGTGGTTGGCTGCTAGTCTATTCTTTATATCACTTCCACTTTCCCACATTGTCAAACTCAATGCTGACATCATTGCTCTAGTCCTATCATCTTCGTGACTGCCTTCTCTGAGCTAATCGGCCTCCATTATTGTACTTTCTCAGTGACCTTTTGTCATTCTACCTTTTAGACTCTCATTTGTGCAACCCACCTCCTCCCCACTTCTGCCTTGCCCTGGTCACTCAGACTTCCATCCAAGCCTCCATCCTTATCTTCACCACCACCAACGTATCGACTCCAGGGAGACCTATCCAAATTCCTATCACCACTGGGATTCTTTTCTGATATGAAGGATTATCGGAATTCAATCACCAATCAAACCAAGCTCAATCAAATTGTGTATCCAATCAATCATGTTCAGTTTTTCCAAGTGATCTCTCCTTACTGATCTATCTATCTATCTATCTATCTATCTATCTATCTATCTATCTATCTATCTATCTATCTATCTATCTATCTATCTATCTATCTATCTATCTATCTATCTATCTATCTATCTATCTATCTATCTATCTATCTATCTATCTATCTATCTTATTGTGTTTCAGTATTCAGCTGTGATATGTTGTGGACTAAATGAAGGAAAAGGTCAATTGCTGTTGTCAAGTAAACCCTTATCTGGATTTATGACAATGGCAGAGAGGAAATATGTGAGAGGAGGGCCTCATTCTGCCCTCCGCACTACCTTCGTGCCCAATTACTACACACTTAAGCATGCCCGCATACACACTTTCCCACATATCCACAAATGCAGTATCACACGGTCTCTTTCTTCCCTTTCATTTTTGTCTTTCACACATACTCATATCTGTCTAATTAATGCAGGAACCTGCTGGCAATGGTGAGCTGACCTGAAAAGAACTTTCCTCTTTCATTCTCACTGTCTGCTCTTTTCCTTATCAAACTTTTCACCATTTTTTAAAAATGTGTGTTGACAGAAGGTCACCTGTAACATTACACATCAAGTCTAGCGCTCACATAGCTACTGTGAGAAAGATATTGGCTGTTACCGTCTAAGCCAGCTTTTCTTTCAAGTTATTTTTTCTTTCTTTTAACATTTTTCATTGAATGGGAAGGCTCTCTGTGTGTTTTAAAGCTCTTTCCTACACTTGTGTTTATTTCTAGTTATCAGGAGGAAAAGCTATAAAATCTGTGACAGTACAGTTATAAGTCTAAAATTTATGCCCACCTTCACATTTTCCAAAGCTATTCAGTGGACCGGATTGGAGTCTTTGGCAGGTCAATTCTGGCTCCCGGGACCTTATGTTGGATACTCCTGGTTTTACTAATGTGGAACTTTGATACTTTTTTGTAATTATTGTCAATGTTTGATGAAAAAATGCAGGGCTTGGATGTATTTTTGACTTCTGGAGTTGAGGATTCCAGACAAAGTTTGAGAACCATTACATATCACAGTAACATGAATTAAATACATAAGTAGAAATATAGTTGAACATACAGTTGTAGAATATAGATTAACATTAAACAATCTTTCACTTGGTCAAGAGAGGAATAGCAATAGCTTGCTGATTGCAGAATTGTATCTTTGCAAACAGTTCCAACAGCAAACCAGTGAAATTCTCAGCTTGGCGCAAGAGGACGTCGGCCTGGCAATCAGCCGGGCGATCAACCGCTGGCGCTGAGGAGAATGGCAGCTGCCCACTGGCACTGGAAGAAGAGATAGAGGCTGCTCATGAGAGAAAGATGGAAAAGTATGCAGAATTGTCAGCCTTGTGTACACAAAGCTGGAGAGCATTCACCTTCCCAGTTGAAGTTGGGTGCAGGAGTTTCACTGTTGCATTCACTCAGCGGCTATGAAAAAGTCTTGGTGTCATATGCCTTAAAGGGAGGCAAGTTCTCCAAGATCTTGAACAAGAAGCTGAGCTCTGGCTCCAAATGAAGGACAAGGCATGGGGGAAAAGAGGGATCCTAAGGCTGGCTGCAGGAAGTGGTAGGGGGATGTCTCTACCACTGCTCCACCACCTCGAGATGTCCTGGGATTAATGGAGCGAAACATCAGTGAAAGGTGGCTCCCGGCTGACCACCTTGCAGCCCGCCCACTGGCACTGTTGGAGGTGCGACAGGCAGAAATGCCCAGCAGGTATAACCACCTGTGCTTTCAGTTGGCATTGCTCACACTACCTAAAAAGCATACTATATCCAAAAGGATATTTCCTCATTTGGTGTGTTAATGGTGGTAGTGGAGAGAACCTGAACATCTGTCTGTTTGTCAAAAGTTTCCCATCTAAAATCTGGTGAATGTGAAGGTTATAGCATGTGATTCTGGCATTCTGAAAGAGACCACTCTCATCTTGAAATGTTTCACCATCTGATGAGGGTGCTCAGTGAGAACAGTTTCATGCTGATTTTTCACTAAGTAGATAAGCGGACCCACACTATTCCAGCATAAGACTGACTGCAACTTTATCTTCTGCCCTAAAATTCAATTCAAATTGAAGTATTGTTTCCACATAGTGAAGGAGACCCTGTGCACAGGAGCAAGGAGACAACCTAGAAGAAGAGAGTTGCAAAATTTTAATAAGGTAATGGTTGTTGCTTTTTGTTGCAAGACAAAATGTTGCAGAATGTATTGAGTGGTATACTGTAATACAGACTATAATATATAGTCTGGTGGTATGGTAGTCTCACTGAGGGGTCTATCAACAATGAAACCTGCAGTCTCACGGACAGGCAGAGACTGTGAGAGAGCTGAGCAGAGCAATGTGTTGAAACAAAGGCAGCAGAAATTCCATAAACTGCAAAGAACCTTATACTCTTATGATCTATTTCTATCACGCTAAGCACGCCCAGTTTCTTAGTTATCCATCTGAATCCTTCTTAATGTCTTAAGTCATAGCCTACAGCAAGATTTTAGTCATCCACGCTACCCTAACACAATCACTGTGCCCATCTGTCTTTTCTTTTCACTGAAGCTCTGCTTTCAAATATATAGGGGGCTCTAACTTCAAAAAGTAGCAGCTGCAATAAAAAATGCATGTCATATTATCCATCCATCCATCCATCCATCCATCTTTCGCTTCTCCAATTCAGGGTGTATTTCATTTTATGTTGATTAAATTTTACAATTAATTTACAGCGCACATGTGTCCATATGGATCATATAAAATGCTGTTTTACTCTGCTGGCTGCCTTTTCCTCATAGGTGTATATAGAAACAGCTCCAGTTGGAGACAGACCAGCAGGAACAGGAACATCTGGTCACCCTTTTTTGTGTGCACCTTTGTGTTCTCTCTGCAGTTTTGTATTATAAACTTTTGTCTTTATGTATTTTATCCCACTCTTTTTTTCACATATTTTTCAGTCAAGATTTATGTGTTTGTAGTAAATGTGTCAGCTAGGTATGTGCACGAGCAGATTAGAACACTTATCTTACATATTCATGTCTTACTTGGGGGTTCCCTTAATAAGGTTTTATGAAGTACAACTTTGTACACATATTTCTGCATGCCTGTTTGTGTGTCTCTATCAGCAGGGTGCTTTTCATACTTTATTTTCCAGCCATCATCCATCTGATTTTGTGATCCAAGGTTGAGAAAAGTTGTCATTTACCACCATCTTGAACGCTAATGAAAAAGACTCAGATTATTAAAATTTCTCTCTCCCGCTGCCACGAAACATATCAAGAGCAAATGGGAGGGCTTTGATTTCTCTGTTCATTGCTCAGTTTCGTTCGATGGCTGTGTGAGTGGCTTTGAGGTCTGGTTTGAGCTAGAAATGGAGATGGCAAACACACTGAAGTTAGAACTGGATGAGAAATTCACATTCCTGTCAGTTTGCTGTGGATTAGAAAATTTAAGTGACACTACTTTGTTCTGTTCTGTGACTACGCTTGTCTTTTGACATACACATTGTCAAATAAAAAAATACATTAAAAAAACAGTAATATTCTGGCAGCTGGGGCACAAGAAAAAAAAATTTCTGTTTCACATAAAAGAATAATTAGCAATAATTAATCTGGCAGATATGGATGGATGGAATAATAAAATTTATACAATTTTTTCCCACCATTTCTGTGGTAAAAATTTCCATAATGACACAACATATCTGTTATTTAATTAACAAATCCATGTAAAATAACCCTTTTTTTAGTGCATCAGATGCATTTACACCAGCAAACTAGAATTTAACAGTATTATCTTTAAACTAAACATGACATATTTGTGAAATTATGTTGCACTTGTGACTGTATTTTTACAGTCCTTTTGTGGGGAAAAATAAATTTTCCATAAAAAAAACATGTTTATTCATGGGTTATTTTTTATGTTATTTTACAGTAGATATGGTAATTCACTGTCTGGGCTTTTTTGTAATTTTATTGATATTTCATTGTTTAAAAATATCAGGTAATTTCTGTAAAATTTATAGAAAAAAATTCTGCTTAATTGCACATTTATTTACAGTGCTGCATCAGGTCAATTCATTCAGCATTTCTGCCTTTTTTTTTTTTTTTAAATCAGGGTAAATGTATTTAATGGCACTGGTGCTTGTTTTATACAGTGACAATAATACTAATGTAACCCAATCTAATCTATGTACAGCGCTTTGACCCTGACTTGGACTAGAGGTTAAGAAAATGGATGGATTTAAAAGCTTCATTGAATATTCTCAGTTGATAAAATACCTCTGCCTTTACCTAATCTTTCTTGTTCAAATAACAACAGAGTCTTAAATAGTAGCTAGAGTATGACCAGGACATCCAAATTGATACTAGGATGGTGTACATTGTGAATCCAGCACTACATCATTCTAGATGCATGACTCTCCTCTATTGAGCCAAAATTCTTTAGAGAAATACCTGTTTTAATGACCTATTACTTATTGTTTTTCCACTTGTGTACTCTATGGTAAAACTCCACTTAAACTGTAAATGCTGCAATAATGTGAATAGTACTGAATGTATTTGAATTGATGATTGCTTAACATGATTCTGTTGTTTTACTCATATGAGTGAGCAGGCATTAGAAGAAAGATATAAATTAGTCCTGCCACTGAGGTAAGTAAAGTGAGATATTTTTGGTACAGTACCCTAAACCAAAAGTAAATGTTTTGTGGACAAAGTAATATGTACGGAACACAAAAGAATGTCACAGAAAAATTTGAAAAAAAGACGGTAAATGTGAAATTGCCCAGGAGTGGATCGCCTGTCTCTAACACCAAAACATTTCCTGTTGGCCTGAGGGTTGTTTTGTCCTGCTGTGAACAGTCAGGTTGGCCGGCAATAATGAAGCAAGCAGGAGTTAATGGACTTTTCAGAATCCATGCATTTAGCTTGACCTTTATTCTTGATGCAGTGTCCCCAGCACAAAGTTATACATTTATGCTGTATCCTTCTAGTTCCACTAGCCCACTTATTGTGAGTGTGCCCTGGTTCCACCTGGTTCCTCAACACCTGACGTTGACCTTGTTAATCCAGTAAAGTCTGGTATGGCTTTAGTCATTACAGCTGGATGCCACTGACATTTTTCTCCTCATCTTTTCTGGCTGTTTTTTCACTAGTTTTTCAATTTATCTAGGGTCAGTGTCACTACTGGTAGCATAATGTGATACATGGACACTACAGCGGTTTCACAGCTAGTCCCACTCATTCAGGATGGCACGTCAATACGTGCCATTGACAGAAGGTTTGCTGTGTCTCCCAGCACAGTCTCAAGAGCATGGAGGAGATTCCAGGAAACAGGCAGTTACTCTAGGAGAAGTGGACAGGGCCGTAGAAGGTCTTCAATCCATCAGCAGAACCAGGAGAAACTGGATGAGAACTGCAAGAGTGCTACAGAATGACCTCCAGCAGGGCACTGTTGTGAATGTCTCTGACCAGAAAATCAGAAACAGACTTCATGAGGGTGGCCTGAGGGCCCAGTGTCCTCTGGTGGCCCCATGTTCATTGCCCAGCCCTTTGGAGCATGATTGGCATTTGCCGTAGAATAGCACAACTGGCAGGTCCACCACTGGCACTGTGTGCTTTTCACAAATGACAGCAGGGTCACCCTGAGCACATGTGACCGATGTGAAAGGGTCTGGAGAAGCCGTGGAGAACGTTATGCTGCCTTTAACATCATTCAGCATGACTGGCTTGGTGGTGGGTCACTGATGGTCTTGGGAAGCACATCCATGGAAGGACACACAGACCTCTACAGTCTAGGCAACGGCACCCTGTCTGTGATTATGTATCGGGATGAAATCCTTGGACCCATTGTCAGACCCTGTGCTGGTGCAGTGGGTCCTGGGTTCTTCCTGGTGAACAACAATGCCCGGCCTCATGAGGTGAGAATATAGAGGCAGTTCCTGAAGGATGAAGGAACTGATACCATTCAGATATGGGAGGAGATCCCCAGGACACCATCCGTCCTTTAATTGGGAGCATGTCCCAATGTTGTCATGCATGCATACAAGCAAATGGAGGCCATACAAACAATGTGGCGTTCTTTCATTCCTAACACACTACCCAGTCCATATCAGTATACAGTAGATATCCAGCATGATTTTTTTTTCATTTAGATTTGATGTTTTCTCAAAGTGCTCCTTTATTTTTTTTAAGCTGTGTGTGTGGATGCGCATGCATGCGTGTATGTGTGTTCATATCTTTTTTGTATCAAAAAATAAAAATTATATGTGACTTTGTAAAAATTGTAGGATAGTCATATATTTTAAGATATTTATTTCACACATCTTTTCCCCACAAAGTACAGTAAAGTATCGGAGGTTATATGTATTATTGATCTGGATGGATCAATAATTCTGTCATCTGGGAGGTGAAGCACGAGCAATTCTTCATTGTCAGTGCAAAGGTGAATGCTAATAGATAAGGTTAGCTAGCTTAGTAGTTGATCCATACAATCAGGGTCACTGTAGTCACAATCTGAAGACTGCAATGACAAGACAGAAATATTAACACATGATATCTTATGATATCAATCTGACCAAAACTGTTGAAATAACCAGGTAAAATGTGATTTAAATGCCAGCTGGTTCTATCAGGTGTGAACTGAGCAGCAACTCCATTTCGCATCCAGTTGAATGACTATCCTGCATTTTGGTTAAACATCCATTTCTCTCATCAATATAGCCTCCAGGTGAACATTTCAATAAGTACTGTAAACGTCAGTAAATGGAAACTATGACCTGGACTGCTTCTGTTTTGTAACAGCATCTTTTCTTACTTATTATCTGCAGTATAAGTCACAAAGAAGTTCTGTATATCTGTTTAACTCTATGACACAAGCACTGTCAGACCCCCCCCCCTCACTTCTCTATCCGCCCTACATACACATATACACAAATGCACAGACACACACACAGGGATATTGCCGTATATAAAGCTGTTATTACTGTGTAATCACTTTACTTCAGAAAGCCCTGCACGTGTCCATTATGGCACTTATGGAGTATGTGCTGTTGGATGGTAAAATTCAGATGACGGATGACCAGTGTGGTAATCGGCTAATCGCAGCAAGAGCATTGCTTAATTACTTTGTTCATTCAAGGTGACATTTGGCTTCAGCATGTCCATTCTCTTAGTGTCTAGACTGATGGTAAACATCTTTTTACCTGACAAGAAGATGAGTTTAATTCTCCATATCTCTGCATTCATGAAGTTTCCTCTTTCCTCCTGAAGGTGTCCACTCTCCTCATATATCCACACTTTAATTAAAGTAATCATCATAGCCTGTCTTTCCAACAGTCATATGGGAATATGAGTGGTCTTCTGCAGCTAGAATAAAAGATGGGGCAGACTGCGACGTTGCATTTGTCACGATCACGGAGCTTGTGTTAAAAATAAAACTGAGCTGAATATTTTTAATTCTGCTTGCACACTGGCACGTGCACATGATGCATATTTTTTTGCTTACGTGATATATGCACAAAGGCACAAATACACACGTAGATGTACACACAGCAAAACTCAAATAATGAAATGGCCTGTGGTTATACTGTATATCCCTTCTTGATTTGGACCCAGAGGGACAGAGATTTATGACTCTTGTCTCCACAATCACTTCTGGATTCAAATCTCACCACAACACAACATTGACAACAACAACAAAAAAAGCACCGTAAGAGATAGACATGTGTGCATGTGTGTGCAAGCAGAGAGGCTTTATGTGTCATCATATCATCGCATCAGAATGATAAATGCACGTAACATATTGAGCTGCACATAATGCAGCCTCATTTAGATGGAGTCAAGAAAACTGAATATGAAGTAATGGATTTACCAGTGAGTACCCAGAGATATCTGAACACGTTGTTTATGTTGTATGATTCAGTTTATTACAGGAGGCACAGCTGGCTATAATAGGTGTTTTCTAATACAAATAATCTAGCAATAAATTCAGCCTTCCATGTTGAGTTTTTCTGAAATCTTTTTACAGATGTGTTCAACTCTGTGATTATTTGGGGGGTTTGTAGCTTATTAAACACTATTGTAACAGTATTATTTAGTACAAAATACTGAATTATTTTTCCTGACATTGCCCTCAAAGGGAAATTACAGTATCATAGTATAATTTATACAATTTGTCTTATGATATACACACTCACTAGATACATTATTAGTTATCTCTTACTAGTATTGGATTGGACCCTCTTTTCCCTTCAGAACTGTAACTTGTTGGCTGCACATTGGTAATGGGTGTATCCCGCATCACAGCATTCTATAGGTGCTCGAGATCAGCGCAACGGGAAGCTGTATTGTTTTGCTTACTGTGATTGTGAAGTGGTTGAAATGTATGAAATATATGGTGGGTGATTTTTCAAAGGGACTTAACTGACTGAACATGCCAGCAGGAATTCACACCTTGTATACTGAGATTTAAGTATTACATTGTAAAATAAAGGTTTGGAGTTTTCATTCATTGCAGTCTTTCAGTGCAGATAATATGTCAGAATTTTTCTTTTACCTCAGGCTGTAGCCTTTACAGCTTCTCTTGCTTTTAAGTCATATCCCTTTTTAGGTTTTATTTGAAAACTTAAATGTAACCGGATCTAGTCCTTTGTGGAAACTGCCAAAGCATCCTGAAAAAAGCTACTTTGTCTTTAATAGATAATATAAAATGGACACTTTATTGGGTACAACACGTTAGCACCGGGTTGGAACCCCTTTTGCTATCAGAGCTGCCTTAATTTTTTTTTTTTTTTTTTCGTGGAATAGATTCCACAAGGTGCTGGAAACAATCCTCTGAGATTTTGGTCCATATTGGCATCACACAGCATCACACAGTTGTTGCAGGTTTGTCAGCTGCATATCCGTAATGAGAATCTCCTCAACACATCCCAAAGGTGCTCTATAAGGTCAATGTTTTGTGGCTGTGGAGGTCAGAGATGCTTTTTTACATATCTGTAAGGAGTGGTCATTTGGGTTACTGTTGCTTTCCTATCAGCTCAAAGCAGTCTAGCCATTCTCCTCTGACATCAACAAGGCATTTTTGCCCAGAGACCTGCTACTCAGTGGATATATTTTTTTTGGTCCATTTTCTCTATCCCAGTAGATCAGCAGTTTCTGAAATGCACAGAGAACCCAGGCTGGCACCAAAAGCATGCCACATCCAAAGTCACTTAAATCACTTTTCTTCCATATTCTGGTGCTCGGTTTAAACTTCAGCAGGTTTTCTTCAGGCATGCCTTCTACATACCTAAATAGATTGAGCTGCTGTCATTTGATTGGCTGATTAGATATTTGAGTTAAGGAGCAGTTGAAAAGGTTTACCTACAGTACCAAAGTGGCCAATGAGGGTACATAACAATTTACTTACATTTACTAATCCCCCCACCCCCACCACCTTTTTTCCCCATATATGAACCCTACTATTGTCATGGTCCCGGGCCGGTGGCCCGGTGTCTTATGTTTTGTATTTTAGGTCTGCGTCCTTGTTTCCCTGGTGTTTCCTGTTTTATTTTGATAGTCTTGTGGTCTCTGTGAGTCCTGTTCAGTTTTGCTTCCTCCTGCCTCGTCTGTGTAATGTGCATCACCTGTGTTCCCTCCTGTGTATTTAAGTCCGGTGTTTTCTGTGCCTTGTTGTCGTGTCATTGTGGTTATGCCCTGCTGTCTTCCCTGCGTCTCTCCCTGTCCAGTGTGTTCCAGAGGAGCGTTCCCGTTCGTGTTTTTGTGGCTTGTGTAAATAAACGTGTGTGTTAAAAGCACCTTCCCGGAGTCTGCTTTGGGGTCCTTCCTCCTTTCTGCCTGCACAGCAGCTCGCCCTTGACAACTATGGTCTTTCCATAACCTTAACCAAATGCTGTGAGTGCCTTAATATAAAACAAAAATATGTTGTCTAGTATAAGAATTTTTGATACATTGATACAATTTGCTCATGACTTTAATAGACAGTATCCACTCGATGGAAAGAAAAAAAAGCTTTCATCAAAATATATTTCCTGTTACTAATTACTTTTACATAAATTTTAAATAGACAGGGTTGACAGAGTGGTGCAGTGTAGCTTTACTATGTCATCATTAGCTTCAAAATGGACTTCCATCCGTATCATTAGGAGTTATTCTCAGGGACCCCCACCACCACCACACCAGCCTCGCTCCTAGGGCTTAGAGGGAGGAGCCCCTGGGACAAATGTGGATTTAACAACAATGCTGCTGCCCCAGGCATATTACAAGCACAGGAAGCACATGCCTGTCTCAATCACATTCATATGCTGAAGGATTTATTTTTCATTTAAGATTCAAAAGATTGAGCATTTCAACAACAGGGTCCCGACATAGCTAACATCCTTCGAGGAGGGATTAAAAAAAGAAGAAAAGGAAAAAGAAAGAGAGCAGACATATTTATGGACGTTTATGTTTATGGTAAAGCTTTGCATCATGGACTGCAATCTGTGCACATTTCCAGCCTTTGTGAATGACTTCATAAAATATAAACTATACATTTCAAGGGGATGTGCAGCCAGGGTGTGTAGCTCATTTAAGTGTGCTTGTCACCAAGACTGCCAACCATGAATTAATGAATCAAGTTGAAAATGTCAGAGCAGGTCCCAGATCGCTCTGCTGTGGTTCAGCTGCAGAGCACTGTCAGCATCAGGCAGCTAACTGATGGTAAAAGGCCTCACTCGCAAAACAAACCAGTCACACAAACATACACACACGGTCTCACACACACACACTATCTGCCAGGCCTTTCCATTTCTCTTGTTATAAAAAAGGTCATTCTTGTCTCTTCTCTTGCTTCAGTGGGTGGTCAAATCTCTGCACTCCAGCCCTCTATGCATAGGAGTGTTGGAACATCATTATTATGTACACATTTTTCCATCTGGTATGTGTAAATGTTCTCTTTCTCGTGCAGCCAGATTGGCATTGCAATTTCGTTTACCTATCTGCGCTACAGCCTGCATCCCGCCCAGATCCATCGTAATGCCATAATACTTTGACTTCCTCTGGCCAGATTGCCATAAATAGACAGAGGATGCATATATTCATTTCAGAGGTGTAAAAAAGTAATCACACAGATGCATTAAGGGCAGAAGGGTTGTAATCCTCTCCTCTTCACACTCTTTTTTTAGTCCCATCTTTCGTTGCCTTTCATCACCCTCTTCTTGGTGCATGCCAGGAGCAAAATGTGATTGATAAGGAAAGTATAAACAGCATGACATGGGGAGAAGCGATCATCGATTGTTTGGAGTGCTTGGGAGAGATAGGCATCAGCACGTGCATGCTCACATTTAGGCCTGCACATAACAAAGATATTGATATTATTAAGTGTATTCCTGCAAATTTGTTATTTCATTGTACAGCTGACATCATGACCAGTGTTTCCCACAGATTTAAATTTTGGGGTTAGGGAGTGGGGCTTTATTTTATGAGAGATGACAGAGAAATGTAATCAATTGCCTCTCTGGTGAGTTTCTGGTCCTTTGGCTACAGCTAGTGGTCGTTGTGAGCTCATAAACCAGTTCTGGTCTTGGTGCACCTTTTGGTTAGAGTGGCCTTCTTTTCAATCCTCACAGCGGATCTCAGAGCAAAGGAAGGACTTCTGTTGCCAGCTGTAGTTCAAGAAAGTGGAGTTGGAGTTTGTCCAACTGCACACAGTCACTGGTGACTCAGCTGAACAATATCAAGGACTTTTTGTTGCAACCTGGCCGGCAACAGTCATCAGGGAATTACACAGCAAACTAGTTAGCAGTGAACATACTTCCAGATTTAGACTGGGATGACTGTCACAACAGTGATCTCAGGCGGGATTTTGCTCTCAGATCTTTGAAAAAAAAAAAAAAGCTAAAAAAAAAAAGCTAAAATGAGTCGCCAGCTATGCTTTGGTTACATTTATATACTTGGGCAATGCAGCCAGTAATGTCTATGGTTGGGAAACTCTGACAAGAACATCTAATCTAAATCTGAACCTAAAATATATGATTTTACAAGCCACTGGAGACACACTAGCATCTACAAGATATACAGTAGGTGTGTAGAAATATATATGTTATACACATTATAATGTTTCACTCCAGCAATTCCCTGCTTCTGCTCATGTTTCTCTCATTCTTTGTCTTTTGTTCTGAACACAGAGCAATCAGTGGGTGGAATGAATCTAAATAGATGTCCATTATATTAGCTTCCCACGCCACATGTTGGCAACTCATGCTGGTTTCCTCCATATGTAGTAAAAAAAACAAACAAACAAAAAAAAAACATCATATTGCTGACTACTGGTCAGTAGTCTAGGTAACCCTTATATCAGCGGTCACAAGTGTACCAGACAGGATATACACAAGATATAAACTAGTTAAAATAAAATCCAGACCATTTTAGGCTATAAAAGAAAACTTCCCTCGTGCTTCTTTTTGAGAAATAATGTAACCTTTGACCTTTCTAAACCAATAAAAAGTTAATAAAAAGTAATTGAAAAGATAAAATCATTTTTTTGACTGAAAGCCTTAAAAGCATTTTTGACCAAACCAAACCAAGCGTGCTTGTCCCCAGTATGGTTTTTGCAGGTTCCCTAATCCACTCTCTGTTTATGTGTGCATGTATCTTCAGTGGGAGAGTACATTATGTACTTCCTTTTTCTTGATATGAACAGATGGAAGAAAGTGGCAAAGGTCAGTCCTTTCAAATACAGCTGGTGTTCAGGGCGAGGGAAGAGTGTGGTTTTGTCGCCTCTCTTGCAGCCTCAGAGTCTTATGTAGTTGAATTATTTCAAACTGAATGTGTGGTCTACTGAAGTCTATGCACATACAGTAAAAATTTTACTTTCCCCTGTACTACATAGGTGTCCCTGAGCTGAGATTCAGAAGTGCATAACCGAGCTCTGGACAGTGGGAGAGTTCCGTAATGACACTATGACATTTACACTGTGCCAGAAGCTTCAGTCATTCATGCACCTCTTTTCTCATCCCTCTGGAATCCACACTCATTTCAAACTCTTAAAAAAGCAAACAAAGTGGTTATGCAATCTATTGTAGCTGCTCTGTCTCTTTGTGAAAATAGCATTTTCACAGAGTATGACATTTAGTTTGTTTGCCTTAACAGCTAAACATATTCTCACAGGTTGCCAGAGTTCAGCTCCTTTAAGTTTAAGATGTTTCCTTGTTTTAACACTTCCAGAGGGAAACCTGATGCATTAGTTTAAATAAATCTCTGTAATGGCGAAACAGACCTTTTAAAAATCCCTTCAGAACTGCGGCAGATAACCGGGGTGGTAAAAGACGGGCCTAATAAAGAATGAGTTATCTGAGGCCAACAGATGACTTGCAGAAACAATGCTGATGATTGAGCAAAACAATTACAGCCACACACACACACACACACACACACACACACACACACACACACACTGCAAGGCCTAAAAAAAGTACTGTGCTTGCACTCTGGGGAAAAAAGTTCTCGAAGCACATTAACATTTTATATTTTGTGCATTTAGCCATCCTTCCTACCACGGCTCAGTTGAGACTAACACAGACACTAGAAGTTTCGTGATTGTTGAACTTGGGTCATGCAGCTTGATGGAGCACCATTATGTGAAACCACAAATGTTGAGTTTTCTTTTCCAAAGTTGTCCTTTAAAACCCCAAATGATCTACAGTGTACTGGATCTCTGTGTATGTTTATACGTCTGTGTGTCTGTAGCTCTGTCCACCACCATGCCCATGTCCATTACTTTTATGAGGCTTTTGAGTTATGCCCTTTAATAAGAAGGCATTATGGGACTTTTTGGTGTCTTGGCTTGTCTCCAGAATTATAAGCCCATCCTTTGAGGTTCCTCAGCGATAAAGTTGTCAGCTGAATATTGCCCACCCAGAGAGAATTTACTCCCTTTTATAAGTGTGTGTGTGTGTGTGTGTGTGTGTGTGTGTGTGTGTGTGTGTGTGTGTGTGTGTGTGTGTGTGTGTGTGTTTGCTCAGCCTCGTGGTTTGGTCATGACATTTACGTTGGGTATTATTGCCATGCTGAAAGCTGGTGACTGACAGACATTAATTGCACTTTTTTTTTTATCTTTCTTCTGACTCACAGCATTTGAGAGATCAGTGTGCTCTGCTAATACTCATTCCTTTCTTGATGCAGACACATTCGAACAAGCAAAACGCACTCTCCATGGCCCACATTCTTACCCCATATTTCTGCCACCTTGCCCCAGAGATTAGCTCTCTCAGTGGGCAAGTTCCAGGTTTAACCCCCTTCATGGGAGTAAAACCACCAATGATGGATGCTCACTGCATAAAATCCGCATATGTGTGTGTGTGTGTGTGTGTGTGCGTGTGTGTGTGTTCTCTCACAGATGTAGTAAGAATAGTATGTTAGGGTAGGGTAGTATGTATGGAGTTTCATCGCCTGCAGGCTGAGTCTCTTTATGGTTAAAGTAATATCATGTGACCTAAAATTGTGTAGATACATTTAGTGCTATCTTTTATTTATTTAGTAATTATTCCACTAATCTATCAGGCTTCACCTGTTTCACTGTTTTGCTCAGTTTTTGGTCCTCAGTAATCTGTGATGTGTGACTTGTATTTTACAAATCAAAAGAAAACAGGAAAAATCACATTTCACATTTTGCATTTACACACAGGTACTGTATGCATTTCCTGTGGTATGTTTTGCACACTGCCAGTGAACAACTGTCTAGTGTTATACATACATCTGGCTGACCCTCCTCTAAATGCAGATTAGCAACAAAAAATGATGAGATGGAGAAGGGCGAAGTCTTCCTCATCTTCCCCTGAAAAGTGAAAGATGTCTTGGGAGATGCTGGGAGTTGGAGGCACTTGAGGCGCTTGACTGCAGTTCTTTAGCTAAGCTGAGATCCAGCTGAATTCCCTGTTGATCAGCAAAAAAATAAAAAATAAAAAAACAGCAGGCAGCTCATAATAGCCCCTCACTGTCACTTCAGTTGCACAAAGTATAATTCAGTAGAGTCCACCACAGCTTGCTCGGAATCAGTGAGACATTATTAATGAGCCATCTCTTTCTAACACGTAATAACGTTGACGTGAAGATGGACTTTGACAAAGATTTGCCCTGACAGCATGTCTAAATATGTGAGAAATACGGTAAGACGAGGGAAGCTTTTTCACTAAAAGAAAAGGTAGAAGGTAGGCTGACTTTTAGAGGGGCTCAGAGGCTTTGCTTTCCAGAGTGTGCAATTCGATGCATCACGCAGAGGATGAAATATCATTATCTGTATGACTGGCTCTTAGCTACTTTAAAGTAGTGAATTCAGAGCACTTAAATAAACATGCATATGCCATTTTTATCAGAAATATTCAGAGCATCACTTGTAGCTCAGTTCTTGCATGACAGAAGCGGCTCATAATGATGAAGACTTAAACTTTTAACCTGCATTTAATATTGGATAAAGTTTGTCCTGTAGCTGATGATGGATAACACATGGAACTCCGGTGTGGCACTAACCATATTTCTGATAACAATACGTGAGCAACGTGACAGCTGGAAGACAACAGTGAAATCAGATCACCATGATAACGCAATCTGTTCACAGCTGTGTGCTTGTGCTGTTTGTTTTTTTAAATTATTAATTAGAAGATAACTGAAGCAAAAACAAACCTGTATTGTCAGAACTGCACTGTCATCAAATTCATTCTTGACCAATTGCAGTAAATTTTAAAAGGTAAAAATTTAAAGGAAAAACATGGAAAGCAGCTTACTGGAAGGACTTGGGTCCACTTGGCACCTTAGAGGACAGGGTCACTGTTAATCAGTGATCACCTTTATCGTGTGACACAGCATTTTTATTCTAATGGGAGCAGTCTCTTCCAGGAACCCAGTACCCCCATTCACAGGTCATGAAGGGTCACAGAAAGTATTGATGAGCTTGAAAGTGATGCAAATTATATGCTATGGCCTCCATGGTCACTGAATGCCAACCCATTTGGACACCTATGGAAATTTTGGACCAACAGTCTATAATCTAAACACCTCTTCTTCTTCTTGAAGCTGTCACCAAAGTGGATCATCTGCCTCCACATCATCCTATCTCTAGCATCCTCTTCTGTCACAGCGGTCCTCTGCATGTTCTCCTTTACTACATCCTTCAAGCTTCTCTGTGGTCTTCCACTTCTCCACCTGCCCAACAGCTCCATATTTAACATCCTTTGTCCAATATATCCACCGTCTCTCCTGCCGAACCCTCTCTGCCTTGCCTCTAACTTTGCCTCTAAAATGCTCAACCTGTGCTGTCCTTCTGATATATTCATTTCTAATCTTGTCCATCCTCGTCACTCCCAGTGAAAATCTTAACATCTGCAACTCTGCCACCTTCAGCTCGGCCTCCTGTCTGTTTGTCAGTGCCATCATCTCCAAATCACACATCATAGCAGCTCTCACTACCATCTCGTAAACCTCCCATTTAACTCTTGCTGCTATCCTTCTGTCACAGTTCACCTCTGACACTTATCTCCACCCACTCCACCCTGTCTGCATGCTCGTCTTCACCTCTCTTGCGTACTGCCCTTTGCATGGGATGGTTGCACCCAAGTGCACCATCCTCTTTATGAACAAATTACCTGGTGATTACAACCATTTTTTTAACCAGTTGAGAAATACACATTTTTCCCAACCTATAGTTGCCAGAGGGTTACTGACTGGTCTGCGTGAATGGGGATTTAGCACTTTTCACATCAACTGCCACCCACCTCAAGCAACCAGTCACCGATCAGACTTGGAATGCACATTTTTTCCTCATGACCAGTGGTTGGCAGATGATTGCTAACTAGTCTCTTTGACTGCTGCCTTAGTTTATCATCATTCTGAATTTAACATAGTTCATATTTTACATTTTTCTGTGGTTAATATTTCAGATTCAGTACCTGCAGTTTGTCTCTTTTTCTTTTTTTTGTCAAAAAGTTGAAAGTCATTCTTCAGTGTGGTTTTTATTACTCTTGAGAAGCTCTTGGGAAGTTTTTTATTAGCCTTACAGTAAACTAGCTTATTATCTTTCACACTAATGTTATGTTTAGTTCTCTCCTCTGCTTAGTTCTGCTTAATATATGGGTAGGTGAAGGTATTTTCACACAGTGCACACGTTAAAGAACAGGCACAGATGAGAGGAGATAAACCAGCGCAACTGTAAAGGAAAATAAACCACAGTAAAAAATGTCACATTACATGTGAAATTAATGGGTCTTCATCAGTTACTTAAATAACAAGAATATATAGTATTACCTACCATGATCCACCCTCCCCTTGTCCATTAATTCCAATATATAGCTAATATATGCTAATTCCATCTGAATTTACACACTTCTATAAACCAGTGTGCTCACATAGAACAAAAGACTTGAGGTAACCTTACTCTCATCACTCAGCTGCTGCAGCTCAGGATAACAATCTTTTCAGTGAAGAAGATGTGCACAGGCACACAGTCAGCCTTCAAAACAGCTCCCGCTGTGCACACTTGATTTTTTCCAGCATACCCACTAAATGTATAAAAGTGAGAAAATCCTCAGTGAGATATCAAAGCAGGCAAAGAGCGAAGTAATATCCAGTTTTATATCTGTGTGCATTATAATGGCGCTTGAGCTGAAATCGAGACAATCCTCATTCTTATTTGAAAAACTCTCCGAAAAGGCCTTTTTCCCCGGCACATGCGATCCTAATGATACTCAACCAAAGCATTTGTCTCCTGTACCACTGATATCTTTTCTTTTACCCCTTTGTGTGAGTGGAAAGCTGAGTGTGAAAAGCCTGGTTAACCTTACTCAGGGCCTTCGGGGATACTGAGAGTGCTGTATGCTACATGTCAGAGGTTTAATGATAGCTCAGTCAATTCAGCTTTCACTTTGTGAATACACGTGGACTGTGTGTGCACCTGTGTGGATGTGTGTGTGATTATACATCTGGAATGTGCCTCTGTGTGTCTCAGAAGATCAAGGGTTAACTACACAGGGCATGATGTCAAAGGCAGGTCTTTGGTTCGGTGAAAACACTGCTCGAATCTCACTCAGCAGTCACCATGGAGACAGCGCCTCCTAATTCTTGACAGCTCTGCCTCAGCTATCAGTGTTATCTACATTGATTTAGTCCCTGCCTGGAACAGGTCACCCATTCGAAGTAAAAGGCATCTTAAATTAAAGACTATTATTCAACAAGTCCAGTGTTACTTATACGTTTTAAGTTAACAACATAAAGTGGATTTGAAATGTGTGAGGAGGCTATTCCAGAGGAAAGGTTGGAGTAGGAAAACTTGCTGGCAAGAGACAAGGCCCAGAAAGAATGAGATGGAAATTAATGTTTCAGGGAGATCAGACTGGTATGAACGGGAATGCTCAATTCACATAGATGCTCTTAAAGCCACCTGATATGGATAAGGTAGCCAACGAAGAAAGACTTGTGTAATCTGGTTAAAAATGGCCTAGTCTTGAGTACTTTTACTGGTTTTAGCTGCAACAGTCACATGATACCTCCATTTCAGGCCTTACACCAGTATGCTGCAGCGCTAAAAAAGAAGATCCCAAAAAACTTCTGCTCTGTTTCTTGTTGATAACTCTCATTTACTGTCATACAGGGAATCAGATAATTAGATCCAATTTGAGTTTCAGATATACAACCTTTAAATAAATTAGCTTAAATCACAAGCCTTTTTTAATTTAAATCCTAAAAGAAGCTGCTCGATAGCGCAGTGCCATTATTATCGTGAGCAATGATTAGGTATCTTTTAGGATTTATGATTTATGTGACTAGCTTACTCAGAGAAAATCTGCTCGTTATACTAGCACTGTGAGTGTGTTCCAGAGTCTGTCGACTTTACATTTTTGGTGCAAGGATGAAATCAGAATCATGGTCACAAGGACATGTCCGCAGGAGATGAAAATATCTCTTAGCAAAGAAAGTGCTTATCATTGAGCATGATGAATTAGCTTCATGAGCATTCAGCAGGGTTGAGGGGAGCGAGAGAAACTGGAGGGTTAAGCTGAAGGGCAAACATACTCCTTCCTGTTGTATCCATGTTTTCTAAATAAAATTAGAAAGTTAGCTCCAACATTAAAATGATGGTTTATTATTAGCCACAGCTGCTACTTATTACCTTAATGATAACATCACAGACAGCTAATATAGCTGCTGGATAAATAATTAAATGGCTAACTTTCAACGTACACAACAACCAGGTTAAGATGATGACTGTTTTAATAAGTAGAATGTTGTAAGAGTCCTGATAAATTTTTGTTCAGTGTTGTTAACTCCACTCTCTTAAGCTGTTAGTGAAAGACGTGGCCTGTGTGCCTGCCTGTCACAGCAGTGCACTGTGAAATTGTGTGTAATTGTGGGTCAACTGGAGGAGGGCAAGATAACACTATTAGTCCTTAAATAACTAATTTGCTAGTCATTTAAATGAGAAAGAAAAACTCGGGCTTTTAGTCTCGAAACGTCTAAAAGACAGAAAATACTCAAAACTGGGTATATTTTAAATGGATGAAGTTAAACGCTGGGCAAACACTATATTGCCAAAAGTATTCACTCACCCATCCAAAATCATTGAATTCAGGTGTTCCAATCACTTTCATGGCCACAGGTGTATATAACCAAGCACCTAAGGCACGCAGCACTGCTCTCTGACAAACATTTGTGAAAGAATGGATAACTCTCAGGAGCTCAGTGAATCCCAGCGTGGTAGGATGCCACCTGTGCACCAAGTCCAATCGTGAAATTTCTTCAGCACTAAATATTCTACTGACAAATGTTAGTGGTACAATATCATCACAAAGTGGAAGTGACTGGGAAGCAACAGCACACCTATGATCACAAAGTTTTAGGCAACATAAACTCACAGAGCAGGGTCAATGGATGCTGAGGCGCATAATGCACAGAGGTTGCCAGCTTTCTGTCAGTCGATCCCCACACAGGACCTTTCAAACATGTGGCCTTCAGGTCAGCTCAAGAACAGTGTGTAGACAGCTTCATGAGAATGGGTTTGCTACAGTGGCCACAGCATTGCTGCCATCCAGGCCTTACATCACCAAGTGTAATGCAACCAAACCATCAGATCATCTAGTATCCAGTGGTGTAAAGCCACATGACCACTGGATACTGAGAGCAGTGGAGAACATGCCTTCTCTGGTGTAACAAATCATGTTTCTTCGTCTGGCAAGCCATTTGATGAGTCTGGGCTTGGTGGTTGCCAGGAGAACAATACTTGTCTGACTGCATTGCACCAAGTGTAAAGTTTGGTGTTTTTCAGGAGTTGGGCTCAACCCCTTAGTTCCAGTGAAATGAACTCTTAATGCTTCAGCATACCAAGACATTTTGGACAATTTCATGCAAAGTACGGCATAACAGCACTGGATAGCGTGGCTGTCATCTCTTTAGTTACCCCTCACTTGTTTACAACCTCTATTCACAGAGAGTCAGAGAGGTGGGCACAGTCATCTGTCCGGGCAGCAGCCCTGGGTAGTTAATGGTAACTGCCATTGTACATTAATAAAACAATAATACATTTAGCTGACTTGTATTTGTGGCACTGACTCCAAAGGCAGCATTTGAATGTCTAGCCACACACATTCCCTAAGCTGATCCATCTATCTATCTGATCTGATCTGATCTGATTAAACTCCAATTTGTAAATGGGGAATCTATTCTTGCACATGCTAAGGTTAATTGCTTTGGAGATCCACAGGGTTCCATGCCAGCACCAATTATGTTAACATTAGACACTGTGCTCCCTTAGGCAGCATTATTCGAAGGCACTAGTCTCACATTCATCGGCTGCTGATAGTGATGATGCCTAGCTTTAGCTATCCATGAAGCCAGATGACACACAAATTGGTGGGATTTGCTGCTAGGTCTTCTAGGCCTGGGTATTGTAATTCATTACTATCAGGTTGTCCCAAAAGCTCCCTGAAAAACCTTCAGTTGATACAAAATGCTGCAGCTAGAGTACTGTTACAGGGACTAGAAACAGAGATTTTTTCTGATAAAGCTTATAGTTAGCAGCTGGATCAGGTGACCCTCAATCCTCCCTTACTTACGCTCCAGTAGGCCTAGGCTCCTGGGGGCTTCCCATGATGCAGTGGAGACTGTTTCTTCTTTCACTTACACCTCTTTTCAGCTCTGTGTTTATACACACACTCTGCATTTATTCATAAGTTATTACTAATCTCTGGCTCTGCTTCAACAGTGTGTATTTTGTTCCTCTCTCCCTTCTCTCATCCCCAGCCAGTCTCTGAGCCTGGTTCTGCAGGAGTTTCTTCATGTTAAAAGGGGAGTTTTTGTGCTTCCCAGTGTCACCAAGTGCTTGCTCGTAGGGGATTGTGTCTGATTGTTGGGGTTTTCCTCTGTATTATTATAGAGACTTTACCTTGCAATATAAAGATGTTCTGATTTGGCGCTATATAAAAAAAATCGCGAATGAAAGTTAATTCAACAATGTTGAATCGAATCCCGTCATTTTTAGTATCAATTAACAGCTGGGTGTATATTTTTTGCTAGCTCAACTTCCTATCAAGTCTTAAGCTTGTTGTTTTATGGGGTATATCTGTTTTTTCCTTTGATGTGAGAGTGCTGCTGACAGTTACAGTGTGTTCTGGCAGGCAGAAAAGGGCAATTTTAGCGTGCCTTATGAATGCACGAGCCCTGACGTGTGCAGAGTGTTTGCGTAGAAGCTCAACCATTTTCAGCTGTCTTTGCATCAGTCCAAGTTTGCGCCGCCCCCATAACATTAGTGCAGTTGCATCTATCCATCATTGACTTTGTGCATAGTTGTTGTGCCTCTGAAAGTTGTGTCTGATTGCACAATAAGTCCATACATTAACCAGTCTAGTTTCCTTGTTATTTCTTTTTGTTACTACATCTTTTGTCTAACTCATGTTAAGGTATCTTGTATTTTTCTGATTGGTTATCTTTGTTGTTTTTTATGGTTTCGTTTAGGTACTCATAGCACTGGTCTGGTACTGGTTTAACAGTTGCTTCAGTTACAAACATCAAAGGCAATCTGCCGTCTTCAACCTTTATTACTAGTGCTTTCACTGCAATGCAGCACTCTTACGTGACCTGACAGATGACATGAGTGATATAATAGCAATATGAAAAAAGTTTTAAAGATAAGCTGTTCGTGCTAGTTTAAAAAAGAAAAAAGAAAAAGGTACACGGCCACAGCTCACATTTTTGATTCACTTTCTGTGTTACCAGAAGTGCAGAGATTCCTAGTTATTAGACAAGAAACTCATTAAAAGTGGACAGTGAAAGTACTAGTCTTTTAAATTGAGCAGAATGGAAAATCTCTCAAACCCACCAAAATATTTTCTTATCTAAATTGAAGTACTCAAAGCTCAGCAAGACTGAACTGTGAAATGACAAACTCGGGACCTTTCATCTGATATTTAATTTGATTTGTTAGCTGTTTTTCACTCAGATCTTTCATTCCTATCAAAGAACTGAATAAAAGTGATAATTCTGATGCTTTGAGGACATGAGATCACTTCTCCGGAGAAAATAGGATCTTTGGAGGGTTCTGCAGGCTTTGTGCTCTTTGTAAAATTGCCTTGTCAGATCACATTGAATTGCAAATCCAGCTGTAACAAGTGTGTTTTGTGGCAGCAAGTTGCTAAATATTAAATCTGATTGGAGGCAGTCATCCTGTGATGCATATCATACAGTAAGCTTGTTATAATTGTATTGTAACTGCGTTTGTTATGCAGACATTATGAGCTATGGGCAAAAACAAGCATGTTCGTACCATTAACCACAAAACATAAGTACTGTGCAAAACCTTTGAGCCATCCCACATTTTTTTTATATTTTGTTTCCAAGGAGCCAGATTTTCATTTAAAGTGGTCTTGAGTAACATTCACCATGATTTCTGAAGGTTTATCAAAGTTTTTCTTTGGACATTGGCTGTTCATTCATTTTCAGTCCATTGCTTGTACCAGAACATTTTCATAGGATTTTTTTCTTTTGTCTGTTAATCCACTTAACACTGACCTATGAATCATTCAAGCATAAAAAAGGCACCTAACTCAAGGGTTGTGTCTTCATATGACAGACGACTTAGCAAAGAACAAATTTTAAATTGTATCCTGAGGCATTTTGTTACTACCAGCCGATTGGAAAAACACATAATTTGTTCACATTTCTTTAATTGACTATGAAAAATTGCCAAAGATAACACAGTTTGACAGGTATAAAATAATATTCTTGCACCAACAAGATGATGCCCAAAGAACTGTTAGCCAAAATCTCAGTGCGGTGTGCAGTGTGTCCTTGAAAAAACTTTACAAGTGGAGGAAAAAAGAAGAAAGGCATGCCTAAACCACTATCTCCAGCAGATGAACAGGATCTGAAAGTGATAGGGAATAAATAGGTGAAAAAACAAAAACAAAAAACAAGCAAAGACCTGACACAGGACCTCAGAGATGCATTTCAGTTTATCAATCTAATGTATGCCACAGTCTCATCGGAAGTGGCCTTAATGGAAGGGTGGCTGTCAAGAAGTCATTCTTAAGAAAAGGAAACAGGGAGAAAAACTCCAAGGTATACCCAATTACACACAAAATGGACTGAAAATGAGGGGAAACACGTCTTCCTGCATGTCCACAGCAGAGCAATATGCTGAATCAAGTAAATATAACAGTGCCAAG
>JAMQGT020009588.1:0-35625 GCA_024447675.2 Pterophyllum scalare | reverse complement strand
GTTTTTTAATCACTTCGTTCAGTTAGGTCTTGCTTACATAACGATATGCTATGGAATCAGTCTAAATTTGAACTTACTGAAATGAAATAGTCCCCACACACACACCTACCCACCTACCTGCACGTACGCATGCACGCACGCAAACATAGCATCGGTATGTAACTGCTGTTATATTTTTGCAGATGGTCCCAGGGGTCTTTTTCTTTTTAAGAGCTTCAGGAATGTATTGACAGGTGTTGTGGAGACATCTGTTACTTGGTATACTTCTGATACATCATAAGCCTTTTTTGTGAGTGTGTGTGTTTGTATGCGCCTGTGTGCGCATGCATTCGTGAAGAGATACATATGAGCTTCCACAGTATCCACATCCCTTCAAAGGCAACAAAATGCATCTCAGTGAAACCCAGCAAGCAAACAATTAAACAAAGATAAAGAAACAAACCGAAACCCAGGCAGTGTAGTGATTTATGTTGAGGACACCCCAACTTTCACCCCACTATCACCAGAGTCCAAGCATTATAGCACAGAGTGGTGATGAGAACCCATGTGAGCCAAGAAACCCCAAGTGGCCGCAACCTACAACAAAGACCCTAAAGCAGTGACACCTGTGTGCCGAGCTGTGTGGGAAAGTCTCTACAGTGCCCATCCCTCACCAAGACCCAGCAGCAGCCAGACAGCAAATCCCAGTCCCACCCAGGCAGCATGGGCACCCAGAAAGAGCAACCGACAGCACTGCATGAGTAGAGGGACAGCGAACAGCCCCAAAGCCCAGAAAGGACACCAGCCAGCACAACGAGAGCACCAGGGCACATTCGCAGTGGCACAGGACAGCTGTACCCACAAAATGTCAGAGGACCAGACCCCACAGGCACCAGGGCGAGGAGAGAGACCTCAGGCATGAAGGAAGAGAAGTGTCAGGTCGTGGTCTGACTCTCCTGTTACCCCTCTTGCAGGCCGAAGAGATCCCAATTGGGATCGGAGGCTCTTGGAATTAAAACCAAACTTTTCAGTTCACCAGGGCTTTTCATAATCTACAGCAGATCTACCAGCTGTCAATATGAGGACTTTTCCCAGCTGAAACTACCGCTCCAAAAATACTCCCACTGACAGCTTTCTAAATCTTCGGCTATAAGAAAAAAAAATCCTTAGGGCAATTTTATTTATGTATATTTATGTATACAAAATTTATTCCCACACTTTATTCGTATTACACAAACACAGGTGGGTCTTCGAACCCAAAGTTCAAGGGCACACAGTTTTAAACCACTTGAATTTTATCAAAAAAAGGTGATACAGTGTCATGTGAACAAAAAGTTGTGCATTAGATAAAAGTGAAGTTCTAAACATAGATGAGAGCGATTTTAACAGGAGCTAAAAGTGAGGCCCTGAGCTTCCAAAGGAATAAATATAACAGACGCCAGTTTTATCCTATTACCCACACACACACACACACACACTCTCACAGCACTAGTTTGTAACTGCTGCTGTTATATTTTTGCAGATGGTCCAGAGTTCCAGGAGAGTTTTGTGACATCAGGAGTTTTTAGTGTTACTGAGCTTGTCCAGGTCTCAAGAAGTAAGCTTGCTTTACCATTATGTTTTTCCTTCACCCAGCTACACCACCATTTGTAGTATTCTGTTTGTTTTTTGAGCTACACTATAATAATAATAGCAAACACTATCCACTGAAATGGAAAAACACTCCTGTCAAACCAGATTGCAAACAATGTTAATATTAACATCGTTTGCAATCTGAAAGCAAATTTTGAATGGCATATTATTCTTTAGACTAGTTTGGAAATACAAGATGAAAATTGCAATTTCAGGTTCAGTTTTTATGATGTCAGTGGTGAGCACTGTCTCACTTGTTGGCACAAAATCTCCCATATTTGGGCTAAGAAAATGGTAACAATATGATGTTCATATCATTTTCATACTCATTTAGCTGTTCAGAGAGCCCTTGTCTCCTGTGGGTGGAGTTATTGTCATGCTGGGATATTAAATTAAATTAAATTTTATTTAAATAGTGCCAAATGACAACAGTTACCTCAAGTTGATTTATATTGTAAAGACCATAAAATAATACAGAGAAAACCCACCAATCAGATGACCCCATATGAGCAAGCACTTTGGGAAGGAAGTGGGAAGGAAAAACTCCCTTTTAACAGGAAGAAACCACAAGGAACCACAAGTAAGCCAGCAGTCTGAGAGCGAAGTGCTCTATTGGGGTGATACGGTACTATGAGGTTTTTAAGATAAGATGAGGTCTGATTATTCAAGACCTTTTATGTAAGATGAAGGATTTTAAAGTCTATTGTAGATTAACAGGGAGCCAATGAAGAGAAGCCAATATGGGAGAAATATGCTCTTTCTTTCTAGTCCCCGAGGGTACTCTCGCTACAAATATACCAGTCCTATCAGGATAGTAATATTTGATCACAGGATAAAGGTGATCACTTACAACAGCTTTGTATGGATTTGCAGTGGCCCTTCCCTCTAAATGGACAAGTGGACCTAAACCATGCCAGAAAAGAAACCGTCACAATAGAGCCACTGGATCCCAAGGGGTCTATTTTTTCTTTTAATTTGTTACCATCTATAAATAAACAGGCTTGTTTGCACAGTCTCCATAGAGATGTTTTACTCACCTCAGTAAAGCGGGGGTAGACTGAAGCTATGACACAGATGATACATCAGCTTTCAACTTCTGACTCGACACTTAATTTGACTAGTTCTGAATTTCTAAACATGTGGTATCAAGCCACAGTGTCTCTTTTATTTACCATTTAAAAATATTTAAACAGAGAACAAATACAGTTTTTTAACAATGATTTTTTCTCAAGTAGACCTTATGATGTTTAAAAGCAAACTAATCTGGTATGTCTGATCCCCTGAGATAAGTGTTGTAGGCCATAGCAAAATCTTAAGGTTTGACTGTGACAGTCTGAGATATTATATGTAATCTGTCTGCTACTCAGAAGTGATTAAAACAAATTTTCTTGCTGCTGTGTGAGTAGATATAATGAAATCTTGATAGTAAAAAATAAAGATCTAGTCATTTAACCCAGCCAATTACCATTTCCCATTTCCATTTATAGTGATATGTGTTGTAATTTGGCTGATCACAGGTGTGGCTCTGATATTCTGTTTTGAGTGTGTAAGTCATTAACACAGTTTGTCTTTTTATTGTGTAGCTCCAGTTGTAACAGGAGTAGGGCCTGGTTTCTCTGTGGGGGAGCTCCAAGGTCATCTGGCTTATGACCTCAACCAGTCTGTTAACCAGCCAGTCAGTCTCAGACGATCACTGGCCAGCACTTCATCCAGCGGGTATTTTTACACACACACACACACACACACACACACACACACACACACACACACACACACACACACACAGACTTATGTCTGTTGAAATGTTTAAATGCTGTGTAAAAAATAAATAAAAACATAATGCAATCTCATAAACCCATATTTGATTTACAGTAGAACATAGAAAACATTTCAGCCATTAAAACAGACATTTTACTATTTCACGACAAATATGAGCTCATTTTGAAATTTATGGTGGCAACGCATCTCAAAAAAGTTTGGCTGGGGCAGCAAAAGGCTGGAAAGGTAAGTGGCACTAAAAAGAAACCGCTGGAGGAACATTTTGCAACTAATTAGTGAACTGGCAACAGGTCAGCAACATGACTGGATATAAAAAGAGCATCATAGAGAGGCCAAGGTTCTCAGGAGTAAACATGGGCAGAGGTTCACCAGTCTTAAAAAAGCTGCATCTGCAAATTTCAGAATAATGTTCCTCAACATAAAATTGTTCAGACTTTGAGTATCTCATCATTTACAGTACGTAATATCATCAAAAGATTCTAAGGCTCTGGAGAAATCTATACACAAGGGACAAGGCCTGTGATCAATATTGGATTTCCGTGATCTTCAGGCCGTCAGGCAGCACTGCATTAAAACCAGGCCTGATTCTGTCATGGAGATCTCTGCATGGGCTCCGGAGCACTTCCAGAAATCAGTGTGTGTGAGCACAGCTCACTGTGCCATCCACAGATGCAGGTTACAGCTCCATCAGGCAAAGAAGAAGCCATATGCAATCATGATCCAGCATCACCATGGTTTTCTCTGGGCCAAAGCTCATTTAAAATGGGCTGAAGCAACGTGGAGAACTGTTCTGAGGTCAGAGGAATCGAAATTTGAAAGTGTCATGGTCCTGCCCGATGTTTTGTGTTTTTGGTAGTTCAGGTTCTGTTTTTGTAAAATATCTTCAGTTTGTTTGTTAGAATGCTCATGGTTTAAAATTTCACCTTTGTATTCTAGCTTACCTCTCTCAGTCTTAATTCCCTGAGTTTGTTTTCCTGCCCTCCTGTTCTGTGTCAAGTTTGCGAGTTTTGAGTCTTTTGTGCGTTGTGTTCAGTTTTGCATCCCTTTGTCTTGTTAGTTAGATTCTGTACACCTGTGTGTTTTTTTCCCACTCTACCTAATTACCTTGTGTGTATTTAAGCCCTCAGTTTTCCTTAGTTCTTTGTCACATCATCCCTCATGCTGTGTGCTCCTTTGGGCTGTGATTTCCTTTTTGTCTCTGAGGTTTTGCATTTCTGGCTCCAGTTCTACCTTGTTTTTGTATTTTTGTAAGAGGCTTCAGCATTAAAACTGCTTCTTTGAGTTTAAGTCCTGTCTCCCGAGCCGCTGCCTGCCACACAGCCAACATATGACAGACGACATCTTTTTCCGTGAAGGATTTAATTTTTCACCAGGCAATGCTAAACTGCATACTGTAGCTATTAAAACAGCATGGCTTCATAGGAGAAGAGTCCAGGTGCTGAATTGGCCTCCGTGCAGTCCAGACCTTTGAACAGTTAAAAACATTTGGTGCATCATAGAATGAAAAATAAGACAAATAGGACCCAGGACTGTTGAACAGATAGAATCATATGGTAGAGAACAGGACAGCATTCCTCTCCCCAAAGTCCAGCAACTGCTGTCCTCAGTTCACAGATGTTTACAGACTGTTGTTAAAAAGAAAAAGGGATGCTGAACAGTGGTACACATGGCCGATGTCATGTACCAATTTGGTGACATATTGTCGCCATCAAATTCAAAATGAGCTAATATTTTTTATATATGTTTTTATGTTCTACTGTGAATCTGTTTATGAGATTTGCAAATAATTGTTTTCTGTTTTGTTTTACATTTTACACAGCATCCCAACTTTTTCAGAAATGGGGTTGTAAATGGAGACTATAATGTGCAATGAATGTTGAACAAAATTCCAGGTGCCACAAAACTGAAACACAAAAGACAAAATGCACATTAAGATACAGGAGAAAGACAAGAGACATTGAGGAGAACACTGAGAACACCACATGGGTTAAAGAAGATCAGTCAGATATGTTTGAGATGTGAAGGAGCAAACCCATATACTGCTGAATTCTGTGGCATCAAGGGCCAGATAAGCATCCACAGATGTATTTTATGTGTCTCTGCAGGTGAGGCTGCAGTGATTGCAAAGAGAAGTTGCTAGATAGGTTATAAAATACTACACTGCTCAAAAAATAAAGGGAACACTCAAAAAACACATCCTAGATCTGAATGAATGAAATATTCTCATTGAATACTTTGTTCTGTACAAAGTTGAATGTGCTGACAACAAAATCACACAAAAATCATCAATGGAAATCAAATTTATTAACCAATGGAGGCCTGGATTTGGAGTCACACACAAAATAAAAGTGGAAAAACACACTACAGGCTGATCCAACTTTGATGTAATGTCCTTAAAACAAGTCAAAATGAGGCTCAGTGTTGTGTGTGGCCTCCACGTGCCTGTATGACCTCCCTACAACGCCTGGGCATGCTCCTGATGAGGTGGAGGATGGTCTCCTGAGAGATCTCCTCCCAGACCTGGACTAAAGCATCCGCCAACTCCTGGACAGTCTGTGGTGCAACGTGACGTTGGTGGATGGAGCGAGACATGATGTCCCAGATGTGCTCAATCGGATTCAGGTCTGGGGAACGGGCGGGCCAGTCCGTAGTCAGTCCGTACCATCTGTGGGCGTCGGGCCCTCATACCATCCTCATGGAGTCGGTTTCTAACCATTTGTGCAGACACATGCACATTTGTGGCCTGCTGGAGGTCATTTTGCAGGGCTCTGGCAGTGCTCCTCCTGTTCCTCCTTGCACAAATGCGGAGGTAGCGGTCCTGCTGCTGGGTTGTTGCCCTCCTACGGCCTCCTCCACGTCTCCTGTGTACTGGCCTGTCTCCTGATAGCACCTCCAGCCTCTGGACACTACGCTGACAGACACAGCAAACCTTCTTGCCACAGCTCGCATTGATGTGCCATCCTGGATGAGCTGCACTACCTGAGCCACTTGTGTGGGTTGTAGAGTCCGTCTCATGCTACCATGAGTGTGAAAGCACCACCAACATTCAAAAGTGACCAAAACATCAGCCAGAAAGCATAGATACTGAGAGGTGGTCTGTGGTCCCCACCTGCAGAACCACTCCTTTATTGAGTGTGTCTTGCTAATTGCCAATAATTTCCACCTGTTGTCTATTGCATTTGCACAACAGCATGTGAAATTGATTGTCAATCAGTGTTGCTTCCTAAGTGGACAGTTTGATTTCACAGAAGTTTGATTTACTCGGAGTTATATTGTGTTGTTTAAGTGTTCCCTTTATTTTTTTGAGCAGTGTATTATTACCAAATGTAAACAAACAGATCAAATCAGTAAACATGCAAAACTAACTGCTGTAACTCAACAACAATTAATATGAACGGACACACAAATAATCAGTCTCATGAAACATCAACAATGCAGACATCAATCACAGAAGTCAGGCTTTATGGGCAGTAAGTGTGTCTGTGTGAGTATGTTAGTACAGTATGAGAGTGCATGTAGGCCAGCTTTGTGTGCATGCAATTATCTAAATTGTAATAATACATTTTCTGAACCACGTGCCACATGTGCCAAAGCAGGAAATAAGGACAGTGAAAAGGGCCCTTACTGATTTTTTATTAATGTTTGGATGAAAAGCTGTTACTAGATCCTGAAAGCAGACTGAAATTTTTCCGTTTTTCAGAAATATCAAAAAGATTGGACTGACTTAGTGAAACATAAATCTCTCCAACTTTTGTTAGACTACAAAGTGGCTGATAAATATTTAGATATGAACATGGAGTTCTGCAAGTAGAGGTTTAACAACTGTACCAGTTGTAATTGATAACCCGTGTTAAAAATTTTCAAAAAAGTTTTCAAGCTTTAACTTATTAAATCTTCAGAAAGAAGGTGGACACAAGGAATACATTTATCAAGTAACCCTATCTATCTTAAAAATTATTAATTGGAAAGGGTGAGCAGCAAAGAGATGATATAGAGGCTTTAGCCATGACTGCAGTTTATGTGGGCTCTGGTTTCCTTTGTAAGTAAGATTAGAAAACAGTGATGTGAGGTAAGGCAGAATAGTCCTGAGAAAAATCCTTCAATGATCAGCTTGTTTAGTCCCCGGCTGCCTATCTTTGTTTAAAATCTGTTTTTTGTAACAGCCTCTGATTTTTTGGAGTGCACAGTTTGTTGAATTGCTCATTTAAATCACCTTTAAGAAAATAAAACAATTCTGAAGATTTATCCAAGCAATAGTCTGTCTTTCTTGAAGACCCTGTTTCACTCTTTGCCCTCTAACCTCTTTCTTAGTTCTTTCACTGTAGGTACAGAAACATCTTTAGTCATTGACCTCAATAAAACCACTTAAGAGGAAACTTTCTGTGGTACAGCTTTTGTGCCAAAAATAGCATAAAAGAAATGTTGGAGTAGCCGGTGTCTATGCTGAAGGTAGCAACTTTTTTTTGCTTTTATTGATCAAGCAGCAGTAATAAACGAAAGACCAGCATAGGAAAGTTTGGCAGAATCTCTTCCGTGTCACTGTGTGAGATTATTCCCCCTCGCACTGGTGTTAGCTTTTCATTCAGCAAGTATATGCAACTGAGTGTTGTTAGTCACTAGGATCTTTAGGTTAGCAGCAAACATTTGTTGAAAATTTATTTGCAGTTTTTAGGAACATTAAGTGTACAGTGTATGCAGTATATTGTTCAGACTTAAAGGTAAAATCTATAAATAGGAGATCATTATATGGGAAAGAAGCAACATTTCACTTTCACACAATTTAATTGAAAAGATAACACTACACAATAGTTTATAGAAATAGTTAAACTGAACTAAGTTGCCAAGGTAGGCTTTCAGTGAATCCAGAAAAGGTCATGCCATCCTCTCAGTTTTCCCTAATGGTGCTAAATCACTAGCTGGCTTCAGCACAGAAGCAGGCTCTTCTGGCCTCACAGCTCGATCTCTTTACACAGTGCACAGTGAAACCATGATCCTAAATGTGTGAGCATCTTTTTATGTGTTTTCAGGAGTAAACGTCATAAGTCTGGCTCTATAGAGGAGGAGGCTGATAGCCCAGGTGGGGAGTATTACCATTCACCCTCCTCACCTGCCAGCAGCTCCAGGAACTGGACTGATGATATGGAAGGAGGTAAAACTATTACACCATCAATTTTCCTATTTACAGTTAGAGATGAAAATGCTCTGAAGGCCAACCGTGGCCAGGAGCAACCATCTGGTGGCATGACCAGAGGCCGGCATCTCCAGAGCCTTTGATGGATTGTCTGGCGGTGGTATACGTTGGCAATGAAGTCCCTCAGACTCCGGCAACTTTCGACCCACTGACTCTGGCCTGGCCGGAGTGGGACCCACTGTCGTGGGTGCAGGCAGCACAGGGACCACTGGCTTGGACTTGGGCACTGGCAGCTCTGTTGATGGCTGGAACCGCCCAGCAGGGCACGCAGTCTCTGTTGATGGTTGGGGCCACATGGTGCAACCCACAGCTGACTCCTTTGAACACTGGGGCCACTCGGCATGACCCTCAGTCATCTGGTTGGACCTCCTGAGGCTGCCCTGGGTCCACTGTTGACTGGGGGTGAGGTCACTGAACAACTCCATGGTGGCAGAGCCCCTGGGGTGGATGAGATTCACCCTGGGTTCCAGAAGGCTCAGGATGTTGTAGAGCTGTCTTGGTTGACACCTCTACAATGTTGCATGGAGATCTGGAGCGGTGCCTCTGGGTGGTGGTTTTTATCTTTAAGCAGGGGGACCAGAGGGTGTGCTCCAACTATCAGGGAATTACACTCCTTAGCGTCCCTGGGAAGGTTTGTGTGCTGGGAAGGATAGTTTGTCCATTAGTTGAACCTCAGATTCAAGAGGAACAATGTTGTTTTCATCCTGGTCGTGGATCACTGGAACAGCTCTTTATCCTTTCGAGGATATTTGAGTGTGCATGGGAGTTTGTCCATACCATCCACTCTACATTTGCTATGTGGACTTGTGTGCGAGCTGTTGTGGGAGTACAAGGTGACTTGCCCATTGTTACGGGACATTTAGTCCTTGTACAGCCGCAGTGAGAGTTTGGTCCGCATTGCTGGCCATAAGTCGGACTTGTTTCTTGGACTCTGCCAGGGCTGTCCTTTGTCACAGGTTCTGTTCATAATTTTCCTGGAAAGAATTTCTAGGTGTAGCTACTGTAAGTTGCAGAAGGCTTCTGCCTTAGTGTCCTCAGAATCTCATCTCTGCTTTTTGCGGATGATCCTGTCGGCTTTATCAGGTGGTGGCCTCCAGCTCACACTGGAGCGGTTCGCAGCCTTGTGTGAAGCGGTGGGTGTAGCAATTAGCACCTCCCAGTCTGAGGCTATTGTCCTGAGCTGGAAAAGTGTGGAGTACCAACTCCAGGTCAGAGACAAGTTGCTGCCCAAAGTGGAGGAGCTTAAGCATGGGATTTTCTGTTTTTTAAGTGGGCCGCATCACTCTTGACTTTGGGAACCACTGACTTATAGTTTAGTGTACAACTGGTTTCTGCTGACTCGGCAACATGTATTTTTGGTTATATATTATAATATATTATTTTAAGACCATTTTCTAGAGACATTGACAAATAACTTGGCATAACTACAAATGACACAGAAATGTGTGTGTGTGTGTGTGTGTGTGTGTGTGTGTGTGTTTGCATGCGGATGTTTTGTGGAATTTAGGGCTGTCTCCTCCAGTGAAGAAGGCAGAGCTGGACAGTCCTTCTCCCCAGGAAGACTCACCAAGAATGGGTTCCTTTACTCAGCACCACAGGCCAGTCATAGCTGTTCACAGTGGTCAGTAGCACACAGTGTATATTTTTTATATATTTTTATAGAAAAATGCACAGAACAAAATGTCATTTCATTTTCTTCTCAGGTCTGTCTCGGAGTCCCCATCCCTCCTCATCTCTTCATTTCCCATCTTCCTCCTACTTCCCACATGGAGCTATTCGTTATCCTCCTCATCTTGCCCAGGACCCTCTAAAAGATTTGGTTTCATTAGCCTGTGACCCTGCCAATCAGAGCCCCAGCTCAGTGAGTACAAGTAGTCAACACAAATCCATATACTAATCCCTTTCTCTACTACTAGTGTTATGCTGCACAAATAAATACAAACATTTTTGAAGACAGATAATTAAACATGACAAGTCCACAATTATTTCCTGTGCAGCCATTTGAACCACCATATTGCCAGAACCTCCAGACATGCATGTCCTTTAGATAGAGATGGAATAGAGATGTAAATGTACTAACAAATGAAAAGAGTGTGCTGAGCAGATTGAAGAAGTACATTGAGGAACTGATGAATGAAGAAAATTAGAGAGAGGAGGATAGATGAAGGGCGGTTAGTGAGTCAGAAAGTGGAGGGGATTAATAAGGAGGAAGTGAGGGCAGCTATGAAGAGGATGAAGTGTAGAAAGGTGTTTGGTCCAGATGGCATACCTGTGGAGTTATGGAGTTATCTAGGAGAGAGGGCAGTGGACCGTTTGATCAGATTATTTAACACAATCTTGGAGGGTGATTTTGAAGAACAAGGGATGTACAGAGCTCTAGTAAATACAGGGGCACAATGCCGAGGAGCCACATCACGAAGATACTGAATGGGAAAGAGTTTTTGAAGGTAGGTTAAGAATGGAGGTGTTGATCAGTGAGCAGCAGTATAACTTCATCCTGAGAAAGAGCACTACAGGTGTCAGACAGGAATATCCTTGGATTATGATGTTTGCAGATGACATTTTGGTCTGTGAGCGTACAGTCTTTACTTTAGGATATAAAGCGCCTTGAAACAACTGTTTTTTGTGATTTGGTGCTATATAAATAAAAATTAAATTGAACTGAATTGAATAGGAAGCAGGTGGAAGAGAACCCGGAGAGGAAGAAGTATAATCTGGAAAGAAGAGTAATGAAAGTCAGTAGAAGTTTAACAGAACATGAGTGTGAATGAGAGGGAAAAAGGTGGAAAACCAATAGGGGACATAACGGTACAAAATTCCACGGTTTGGCTCATATTATGGTACAAAAGCAACAGTTTGGTGAATTTGCGGTTTGGTTAATTTGCATGCATGAAATAGTTATTTGTGGATCAAATCATGATTTATGTGACTAAAGCAAAAAAAAAAAAAACAACTTTAAACTTAAAAACAATGACAAAAAATAACTTTCAGACAACATAAAAGCCACATTTGACTAGAAAACAAGTGGAAAGTTGAACTATAAAAAACAACTGATGATCATTTGATCAGTGTGTACTACATACCACCTGAAAGGTCTGTTTTTGTTTCACTACTAAAACACAATGTAACACAACATTCCTCTGTTATTTTTACAGTTTTATATGCTGTAGTGTCATCCCAAATTTTAATAATATGTATGTAATAGGTTCATAGTAACTAAAGAAATTGCTAAAAAGTGAAAAAAACAAAGAAATTGAAAATCACTTTTACACATTTTTATAGATAATGAAATGTCATAGCTGTATCCCTCAAAATTGTAAATAAGAAAAAGTTAAAAAGTTTTTAGATACACTAATTTTTATAAACTGTAGGAAAAACATAAATAAAATGCCTATTGTGCATAATTTGCAAAAATACAGAATCTGTGTCAAAATTTATTTTTTCCAATAGTGCAATCGAAGTGCAAACAGAGCTCTGGGACATGTTGAATGTGTGATATGTAAGTGTAATTCCTCCAGTTTTATATGCAAAAAGAAATACTGCTCTCTTATTTAGTTGCCGTTCTACCGGTATTTAAAAATAGTTACGGAAATGGGAGCATGGGTGCTCCAGCTGGTAATAAAGGGTTAAAACACAGATACAACTCAGATTTATTTAGATGTGTTTTTCTTTTCTTTTCTTTTCTGTCATTTTTGGTACAATCACCAGTCACAGCTCGATCCACTGAGCCATGCTTCTATACTGTGGTTATTGGTTAACCGCAGTAAATCATTCCTCCTCTAAAAGGCCAACATACAGAAGTAGAGATAGTTAAGGTAAATTAATTTAAATACCTGATATCAACCAACCAAAGCAATGTACAGTGCACAAGAGAGGTGACGGAGAGAGTACAGTCAGGGTGGGGTGGATGAGTGAGTGTGTGTTGGGGTGATTTGTGACAGAAGCAAAGCAGCAAGACTATACACTTACACTGTACTGCCAGAAGTATTCACTCATCAACCTTCACACACATGAACTTGAGTAACAGCGCATTTGTGAAGTCAGACACCGATGTTGGACGAGAAGGCCTGGTTCACAGTCTCCGCTCTGAATTCATCCCAAAGGTTGAAGTCAGGACTCAGGACAGTCAAGTTCTTTCACACCAGACTCACTCATCCATGTCTTTATGGCCTTTGCTTTGTGCACCGGTGTGCAATCATGTTGGAACAGGAAGGGGGCATCCCCAAACTGTTGAGCATGAAATTGTCCAAAACGTCTTGGTATGTTGAAACATTAGGAGTTCCTACACCACAGGCCTCTTTGGCATGTGGGGTGTCTACCATTTTTCCCCAAATGTTTTTGTGAGTAAATCTCAAAGAAGGAATACTCAAAGTCTATGAATCTCTGAGTGTGGACTCTGGAAGTGGGTCCTAATGTCTGATATGTACCTAATATAAACTGCTATGGATAGATTTTAACTCTCTGTGCATTAATTGAACTGTCATGTTAACAAAAACTGTACTTCCTGATACTCACATGCAGTCATTGCAGTACTTTAGTCTCTGTTCTGACACAGTCAATAGACCTATCTCTGTGGAAAATTTCATTTAAATATTTAGATATTTTTCTAAAATTTTCCAGCTGAATGGCAGTAACCAGGTTAAAGTACCCAGTCACTACATCTCATCTCAAATGTTGGCACCTCCTGGACCTGCACCCTCCCTGGCTAGTCCTCCATCCTCCCTTTCCAGGCCAACCCTTCCTACAGAGTCAAAAGCTACTACCACGTCTTCTGATGCGGGAACACACTCCCCCACATCACCCAGTAAGTGGTCTTAAATAGTCTATTATCAACTTATCATTATACATATACACATAGAATATATGTACAGATTTTTACAGTGCAAAACCTTCCAATAAATAGTTGTATATTTGTTTATATCTAATGACAAAAGGTTTAGGTGGAATTACAGATGAAAATTAGTACAGAGGCTTAAAAGTACAAATGGTCCTGCAGGGGTATTTTAGACTGATGGCTTGAAAAACACAAAATAACTTGGTTATTCGTTGAAAAAAAAAGCCAGTAGCAAGTAAAAAAACTGATGGTCTGGTCCCCACAATGCCTTGACATCAGTGTAATGGAGACAACCTCAAACATCCATCTATCCAGCCAGCCATTCATCCATCCATTTTCTTCTGCTTATCTGGGGCCAGTTCATCAGGGCAGTAGCATAAGTAAAGAATCCCAGTCCTCAATCTCCCCAGCCACCTCCTCCAGCTTATCTGGGGAACACCGAGGTGTTCACAGGCCAGCCGACAGATGTAATACAGTGGTGTGAAAAAGTGTTTGCCCCCTTCCTCATTTCCTGTTTTTTTGCATGTTTGTCACACTTAAGTGTTTCGGAACATCAAACCAATTTAAACAATAGTCAAGGACAACACAAGTAAACACAAAATGCAATTTGTAAATGAAGATGTTTATTATTAAAGGTGAAAAAAAATCCAAACCATCATGGCCCTGTGTGAAAAAGTGATTGCCCCCCTTGTTAAAACATACTATAACTGTGGTTTTTCACACCTGAGTTCAATTTCTCTAGCCACACCCAGGCCTGATTATTGCCAGCAGTGGTTTTCTCCTTGGAACTCTGCCATGCAGGTATTTTTGCCCAGTCTTTTTCTGATGGTGGAGGCATGAACGCTGACCTTAACTGAGGCAAGTGAGGCCTGCAGTTCTTTGGACGTTGTTGTGGGGTCTTTTGTGACCTCTTAGATGAGTCATCGCTGTGCTCTTGGGGTAATTTTGGGCGGCCGGCCACTCCTGGGAAGGTTCACCACTGTTCCATGTCTTCGCCATTTGTGGATAATGGCTCTCACTGTGGTTCGCTGGATTCCCAAAGCTTTGGAAATGGCTTTATAACCCTTTCCAGACTGATATATCTCAATTACTTTCTTTCTCAATTGTTCCTGAATTTCTTTGGATCTCGGCATGATGTGTAGCTTTTAAGGATCTTCTGGTGGACCTTACAGTGTCAGGCAGCTCCTATTTAAGTGATGTCTTGATTGAGAACAGGTGTGGCAATAATCAAGCCTGGGTGTGGCTAGAGAAATTGAACTCAGGTGTGAAAAACCACAGTTATAGTATGTTTTAACAAGGGGGGCAATCACTTTTTCACACAGGGCCATGATGGTTTGGATTTTTTTTTCACCTTTAATAATAAACACCTTCATTTACAAATTGCATTTTGTGTTTACTTGTGTTGTCCTTGACTATTGTTTAAATTGGTTTGATGTTCCGAAACACTTAAGTGTGACAAACATGCAAAAAAACAGGAAATGAGGAAGGGGCAAACACTTTTTCACACCACTGTATCTCCAGCATGTCCTAGGTCTACCCTATAGCATCCTCCCGGTAGGACATGCCCAGAATACCTCACCCAAGAGGTGCCCAGGAGGCATCCTAGTCAGATGCCTGAAAGACCTCAACTGGCTCCTTTTAATGTGGTGGAGTAGTGGCTCTATTGAACCCCTCTCGAATGACTGCATGCTTCACCCTATGTCTAAGGGAGAGGCCCCCCTTCAGAGGAAGTTCATTTCGACCGCAGTCTGGTTCTGTTTGTCAATCTCCCGCTTCCCTCACTCATGAACAAGACCCCGAGAAATTTAAACTCCTCCACTTGGGGCAGCAATTTGTCCCTGACCTGGAGTGCACACTACAACCTTCTCTGGCTGACGATGATGGCCTCAGACTTGGATGTGCTAATTCTCATACCCGTTGCTTCATATTCCACTGCGAACTGCTTCAGTGCAAGCTGGAGGCCACCACCTGATGAAGCCAACAGGACCACATCATCCACAAAAAGCAGAGAGATTCTGAGGACACCAAGGCAGAAGCCTTCCACCAATTGGCTACACCTAGAAATTCTTTCCATAAAAATTATGAACAGAATTGGTGACAAAGGACAGCCCTGGTGGAGGCAACACCCACAGGAAACAAATCCAAGTTATTGCTGTCAATGTGGACCAAGCTCTCTCTGCAGTTGGCTCATAACAATAGACGAGACACCCCATATTTCAAGAGCACTCCCCACAGGATACCCCAAGGGACGCGGCTGAACGCCTTCTCCGAGTCCACAAAACACATGTAGATGGATGGGCAAACTCCCACGCACACTCGAATATCCTTGAGAGCATAAAGAGCTGGTCCAGCATTCTGCGACCAGGATAAAAACCACATTGTCCCTCCTGAATCTGAGGTTCAACTAACAGATGAACTCTCCTTTCCAGCACCCTGGCACAGGCCTTCCCAGGGAGGCGGAGTGTGATTCCCCGATAGCTGGAGCACACCTTCTGGTTCCCTTTCTTGAAGATGAAGAGTGATGGGTGAGTCACTCCTACCCCACCCCACACCAGTCCCTAGACTCTGCTTCCTCTACAGAAAGTGTGCTAGTGGGATTAAGGAGCCACCTTCCTGAATCACCACCTTACTATGCTGGAGAGGTTTGTGTGTCCCAGGAATCACAGGGGCACTTTCGTCCAGGGGATTTTGCCCTCTGGTAGGATTTCCCAAGGCAAATTGGTCCTGGGTGAGGGGCGAGATGAAGAGCAGTTCAGTTGACCATTATGACTGAGAGATCAAGGGAACTGTTTACCCTGTCCGCGATAGGGTTACCGGGGCCCCATCCTGGAGTCAGGCCTGGGGAGGGTGCTTAAAGAAGAGTATCTGGTGGCCGGACTTCAGCCTTTGGGGCCCGGCCAGGCGCAGCCTAAAGAGGAGACATGGGACATTGGAACATGAAATGTCACCTCACTGGTGGGGAAGGAGCCTGAACATGAGTTTGAGAGATACCAGCTAGATATAGCTGGGCTCACCTCAACGCACAACTTAGGCTCTGGAACCAGTCTTTGGAGGTGAAGGGATTTATCAAGCTGAAAAAGGAGTCCTATCAAGCTTGGTTAGCCTCTGGGGCTTCAGCCACTGGCCAAGCACAGTGCAGCTTGGCCAGTGGCTAATGCAGAAAAAGAGGGAGGTCTGGGCTTCTCTGCTTTGGCTGCTGCTGACCTGGCCCTGGATAAGTGGAAGAAAATGGATGGATGGATTTTTACCTTATTTTTTTACCAGTTTTTCAAATGTTCGAGATGACTACTTCTCCCTTATTTATTGGCTGAATCCTCTGAAAGTTGCTATTCATTGGGCAAATCTATACAAAATGCTGCAGATAAAGATCTGAATAAAATAGAATGTTTTCATTGTCATTATACAGGATGTACAATGAGATTGGAGATTTTTGAGATTAATAGTTTTTACAAATTTTTGAAATTTTGTTGTTTCAGACAGATTTTCAACTTTTATGTTCTTTTTCTTACACATTTTGAAAAAATTTTAAGAAACATTGTACGCTGATGTTTAACATCAGTTGCTACTCCTTCATTAATTATTGGCAAATTGTTCTGAAATTCATTGGGCAAAGGTCTACAGAATGTTGCAGATAGATTTTTATCTTTTTACCTTCTTCTTTTTTTTTTAAATGTTCAACATTTGTAAAATAAAACAAAAACATTTAAAGTATCAACTCAGTGATGGTTTACCTTAGTTTTGGTTCCAATATATCACATTTTGTTCAAGTGAAACATTTGAAGGTGCATCTCTATAGGCCAACAGGTCTCTGTTTTCTGCCCTTCTGTGTTTTCCTTGTCAAATCTGCATTTTTGTGTTTCTTTCCTGATGTCCCTTTGTTTAGTTACCTCATGTTTTATTTTGCCAGCCCCTTCAATCGTGCTTTGTGTTTGGTTTTGCTTCCCTTGTCTCATTAGCTAGATTCAGTTCATCTGTTTTCCCCTTCTCTCTCCACTCTCCCTAATTTTCTTGTGTGTGTATTTAAGCCCTCAGTTTTCCTTAGTTCTTTGTTACATCCTCCCCTCATGCTGTGTACTCCCTTGTTACGGTTTCCCTTTTGTCTCTGCATTTCTGGCTTCAGTCCTGCCATGTTTTTGCTCTTTTTGCAAGAGACTTCAGCTTTAAAGCTGTATTTTTGATTTTAAGTCCTGTCTCCCAAGTCTTGCATTTGGGTCGTGTTCTGCCTGCCACACAGCCATTCCTTGATAGTAGGACGCGCCCAAGACATATATCCCACAGACTGGAGTCTTTCCTGAGAAGTTTAAGGAAGCCTTTGTTCAGCTTCAGGACTACATTCAGTATGTAGTCAATGCTAAGGATGACTTTGGAAAACTTATGTGGCTTTCTTTTTTCAATTGATTTATTTCCTTCACCTTTAAATAAAAGAACAAAATCTGAGCCTGTATTTCTGTTACATTAGGAAATGGTAGTTATCATTAATGGATAAGTGGAAGAAGATGGATGGACAGATATTAACTAACCATGCATATTGAGATATCACTATAGCTCACTTGGTTGACCCATTTGCCCTATCTTGTGAAAAAGGATCAGAATAGACAGGTCCTGAGGGACGGAGGGGAGATGGTGTTAGGAGGTGGATTATTATCCACAAGACAGTGTAGTTGCAATGGTAAATATACTAGTATATATGTAACAGTCTCCTGCTCTTACTGTCCTTTCAAAGTGCTCTAAACTATAAGCTGTGGTGGGTGAAAGTCCACAATATGGAAAACCTGATGTTAACACACCAGTTCGATGGCTTTTGTGGAGGTTTTTTTTTGTCTTCCAACCTGCAATACACGGAATAAAAGAGAGGAGATGGGCACTACTCTGCCCAGCTCACATCAAATTTTCATCTTCCGAGTGAAAAGCAATAGCACACAACGTGTGAAATGAACTCATTTCCCACCCATGATTCTATAGTGAGCAAGCTTAGATCTTTAGAGTTAGCTCTTCACCTTTAAATAAAAGAACTGAACTGACTGACTTGTTAAAGTGACTGACTTCAGGGGATTTAATGCTGTTCTGGACAGATCTCGTTGTGTAAGGTGTTGCATTATTTAACTGTATGTGAATTTTGGGAAACATTATGAGCCTGATGTTGTTAACACAAACACCCTCAGCATACTCTGCCCCAGGGACCCCTCCAGCTAATCGATCATCCTTCGTTGGAGTCACCCCTCGAGACCCAGGTGGACTATACCAAGCTCAGGTCAGTATAGTTCATTTGGCATTGTAAAGGTCAGTTTAGGGTAGATTCAGATGATCCTAAACACCAAATTTTTTTGAGAGTTCAGTCTTCAATGTGCTATTTATTTGTGTTTTAATTGTGTGTCTCCTTTCCAGTCTTGGTATTTGGGCAACTGAGTGAACTCTGGAGGAGACGTGATTGTCAGTTCTGGGGGCAAAGAAACATTGCCAGAGGAAAAATACATTCATCTCTGGTCATACATATATATAAATATACTTTGCAATATATTTATATATGTGTAAAGAGACGTCCTGGATTGAAGAAGGATGCTGGTCTCGTTCAGCCATTTTACAGACCTGGAATGAACTATGCTTAATGACATTACATGTTTGTCACAAATGGCATCATTTTCACAGAAAAGTAACGACTTGGTGCAGAGGTCTGATTAGTCCAGATGAACTAGAGACCAGAAGCAGGCATCAACACATCAGATTCTCAGAAGCCTGTAACCTAACTGTGTCCCCAGGATGAATCCTGTTTCCCTGGGATGGATGTCAGCCTTGATCCCTATACTCGACACTAAGTCAACTACAAGGCCTATATAGACCTCATCCCTCCCTCAACACCCAAAATGCCCCTCTCTCCGCTGCAGGTGCTGCTTATAATATATGCAAATAAGCCTCCTTTAATTTCTGAACCGACTAGAAGAGATCCTGTTGTTAATATCTGTTTATTTGCACTTTTTAACTGTTATTGATACGTCTGAAAAAAAATTACAAGCTGAAAAGCGCAGTTTATTTCTCTCTTCCCAACAAAACACAGAGGCTTTGTCTTTTCTTTTATTGACAATCATCCACCTGAAACCATTAAGTTGCTTTGTTTCTCATGTTTTTAAGACTGTTTGATTGTGCTTTTTGATAGAAAACAATGAGTAATAGTGGAATATAAGAGCTATATCCATGTCTCCTCCAACACAACACAGTGCTACAGTTGGAGGCCAGTGTAGAGCTAGGCCCAGTTTTATTATCCCATATTAGAGGGCACGAGTGGGCCATGACCTTAATTTCAAAAGTACAGTGTTTTGACATTGACATGAAATTCATTGTCAGTAGAATTATAAAAAGGCAAATACAGACCCGGATCATGTGGCAGCACAGCCAGCAATACACTGGCTGCTGAATGTGGCTGAACTTTAGCTTGGTGGTGTGTGTGTGTGTGTGTGTGTGTGTATGTGTGCGTGTGTCTGACAGGAATTAGTCATGTTGTAGGGACTTAAATCTGTTTACAGAGTCACATTATGGGCACTTGTCTTCTTTATGGTGTCAAAGACTAAGTCTCCATAATGTAAATCATTTGATTTTTTTTGGTTGAGTTTAGGAGGGGATTCATTATGGTTGGGATTAAATGACTGTAAGGTAATGTAGCGTCCCTTGAAGTCATGGATACATGACTGTGTGCATGTGTGTGTGTGTGGGTGTAGGCGAATGTGTATGAGAACGTGATTTCTGCATTTCCACACTCATCCCTGCTTTGAAGAGATGTCCTGTAGTTTCTGTTTGTCTGAAAAACACAAGATTTGTATTTGTGTGTGGGTAGATTAGAAAGAGATATAGCAGGTGGTGCACTATGATTAAGTGAAAATACCTTTTTTTTAAAGGCATTATGATGTGGCATGTTGCCAAGCTGGTGGGTTTGGAGAGTGTTTTTGTTTTTTCTTGAAGTTGGTGATGCTGACGAGCAGGGCATGTCTGTACTGACTTATGGACATTGGACACAATCTGGGTGTGTTGTGCAGCTGTAGAATAAGTAGTGGTCTCTGACAAGTTCTGCTCTGTGTAGTTCAACCCCAGTCTGAACAATATCTGAAGGAACAGCAGCAGTAGAGTTTGGTTTGGGGTTGGGCTGGACTGGGCTGGGTGACAGGAACAGAAGGTGAACAGAAGAACAGGTCAGCAGCAGTGCTAGAGTTGTTTTTCGGTTTGAAGTGCCAACAGCAACAAATGAAGCATTTTAAACCAGAGTTGGTAGGTGATGCACTTTTCTGTGACCGATGTTGACACAAAGTTTGCAGTATTCTGTTATAGCTGACGTTTTTCAGCTTCAGTTATCAAGTACATCTTTTGAAAAGCTTACAGGTTGCATTTTAATAATGACTAAAATCTGAAACATTTAAGAAGCCTAACATCTCAAGTTTTCAAGATTAACAAAAGGTGAAACAAACAAACAAACAAAAAAGAAAGAAAACTGAACAAAATCCAGAATCAAATTCTTGGATGCATATTAAACATCATCACTACTGCCATTTCTCTGTGAAATTCAGTGCAAACTTCAGAAGAAGCAGTAGTAGAAATATGCACCATGACCTTTTGATATAGCTTATAGAATGTCAGTGAGATTTTTAAGAACTGATATATTATAGTCTGTGCCATACTTTATCTTTACGAAGGATTGGTAACTATAAAACACTCTGTTGACACTTGTCAACATATTATTTGTCTGTGGATTGTGTTTTTGGTGGTGCAGTCTGACCAGATGAGTTTGAGTAACTTGTGTTAATCACAGGAAATTTTCTGCTGGATTGTTTCTGCCATTTTTTCCCACTTGCCTTCTGTATACACTCAGTAGGAGAAAATTCAGAGCACCGTTCTTTAACTTGGTGTCGTTGCAGGAGGCTGTTTTCATGACCCAACAAGGGTGTTCCATCTGCCTGGAAACAAATGTTCTTCTTGGGAGAATCAAAGATTAAAAACAACTAATTCCACTGCTGGAAACAGTGACGGTCCTTTTCTGCTGGCTCCGTGCTTCAGCCACTTCAATATAAAATTGGACAATGGATACTGCTTTAAAGTGCCATATACCTTTTTAGCTTTAACACAGAACCCCACAAATGCTCTCTGGGGTGTAGACCTGCACACTTTCTGTTTGGAAAACCATGGTAACTTGCAGGACTTTATAAATACAACTCAGGCTCAGCTGACGATGTTTAATCAATCAACAGGCCGATAATTCAATTAGATTCCATATTATTTATATAGCCGGAGTATACAGCAACAGTCACTTCACATTGCTTTATATTGTAAGGTAAACACCCTATGACAAGCAGCATATAAATATATATTTTTTAACACACACTACTTATGTAGTGAGAAAGAGAGGAATGGAGAAGTACATCATGGGATGTCCCCAGCATTTAGCCCGTTGACTTTTGTCATCTGGTTCAATAGATATATGCTATAATTGATTATTGTCTAAATAAATGTCTGCAGTGTTTCGAATAATAGTATCTTAGGGAAGGATGTTTAATGTAAGTATTGATCCTTGTACAGAAGCCTATGAACCTCCATGACCAACTTTTGTGTGTGAGGAAGACTCCTTGCTCTTGTCCTTGTACATGAAATTCTATCAAATAGATACAGTTGAAACCAGCAGGGCACATTTATTTTAAAACTGACGGTGTAAAATCATTATTGAATTCTGCACTGATGTCAAGCAAGACAAGCACTGAGGCCATGAGACGATTAGTAAGATTAAGTGACAGTCCAAAAACATGCATGTTAGGTTAACTGGTGCATTGTCTGTCAATGTGAGGTGGATAAAGTGCTTAAAGTGAATAGAATAAAGCCCTGTTTGGTTACATGTGGATGTGGTCTTAGTCCATTTAATTTTCACTAGTACTGTTTCTATGCTATGACGAACTCTAAATACGTTCTTCTGTAAATGATCACATGACTAATTTACAACAGCTCCTCACACTGAGCTACAGTTCCACTGGCTGGAACCCAGACCACATGCAGACACACTCCACACCCCGGCAGAGCTGAAGTGCGTGTTAAACCAGAGGCTTGGCAGTTTAAAGAGAATGTGCTGAAGTTCAGCACCTGAAGAACAGAAATTTGGAACTATTCAAATGCTTCACTGTGTTTCCAGTGCAAAGCAGGTGGCGTAGTCACTGGAAATATTGGACTCATCCAGTGGAAAATGTCATTCTTGACAGAAGGCAGACATCTGTGGGATCATGAAGATACTTTGAATATGCAACAAGCAGCAGAAAAAGACAGTGTTTTACAAATGGCAAAAATATGGACTGGCTTTGTGTGTGTGTGTGTGTGTGTGTGTGTGTGTGTGTGAAAATCCAGACAAAAAACATTTTACTATTTTTCTCCTGGTTTTCTCCGCGTGTCTCTTTGCATTTATAAATGCTTGTGTAAGTTGATATGGGAATGTGCATGAGTTTTCTTTTTCTGAGGATTTTAACTCACTTGGGCATCTCCCCATATAATTTGAATCTTTTAATTTTGGATACTTTGTTTTGACCCTGTCTGTATCCAGTCAAGCCACATCCAAAATATTAGAACACAGATGTGTCTTGTCCTTGTTCTTTCCCGTGATTTGGGGTTAAAGCTGAGTTAATTCAGTGCCTACAAGGAGTTCATAATATGGACAGAAAGTGTTGATATGAGCTGGATTTTAGTTTAAGGTTTAGTTAAAGTTGTCTTAAAGCTGATGTATAGTGCATGGTGCTGCCCTGGTCGCTGTGCTGACCTAAAGAATGCATGGCTCAACTTGATAATACCTCTCCATCTCTATCCTGCTCTTCCTCTTCCTTCTTTACCTTCCTCTGTACTGTGGACTACATCAGAGGGAAATGGATGGAAGGCTATGTGTTTCTTTGAATTTTAATATCTGCTCTGTTGTTAAACTTTTGCACGATATTTCGTAAAACACATTATGTGCCTTGCCTTTAGTTAAAGAACAATAATATTTTATGGAAACATGATCATACGTTTCATGGTACAGCTGGTAGCACTTAAAAAAAAAAAAAAACACAACAAAAAAAAGCTGCATGTGTGGTTGCTCGACGTTAACCAGTGTAGCAAGTGCACAGTTTTTGATTGTGGCAGTGTGCCACCTGAGACAGTAGCTTAAGAGTAAGCTCTATGAAAGCTCTCACTAGCTCAGACACTGGGACAATGTCTTCTCTATTCAGCTAAAGACAGAGCCAATTTTACAGTGTGAAAGGAATAGTGTGACACTTTGGGGAAATACGCTTTTTTTACTGTCTTGTGAAGAAAATAACTTTATTCCCTAAATTATATGCATTTAGATGCAATTGAGGTAGCTCAGCTGTCATATTATGACCTGCTGTAAGTGTGAACTCGGTCTGTAAGGCCTACCATTTGGTCATGTGTTCCCTGACTGGCTGGCAAATGTTTGTGGGGTTGCATCGGGGTATACAGTGCTGCATTGAAAACCTGCTAGTGGTTGCTTTAGTCACTAGCAGGTTACTATTGCCCATCCTTTGCATGGAACACTCTGACTACCTGCAAACACTTGCCAACTATTTTTTTGCGAGTGAAAGTTCAACACAAAGTGGAAATGGAGAACATGCTTTCAAAATAAAAGTTGTGCCTTGCTGGCTAAAGCAGTGAGACATGACTTTTAATCTGAAGGCAAACAATCGGTTTGTACGGCACCTTTTTTACTCTTGCTCGTCTAGTAGTTGACAGGCGTTTGCAGACAAGTTGGTGTCTTCTCCCAAATACATACACCTGTTATCATATGACTTAGGTCCCATGCTTCATTTAACACAAAACATATGTGGACAAGTAGAAAAGACTGTCGTTCCCAGTATGTTAGACTGTTCTTTTAAGTGTGGATAATTTTCAGATATTTTCTGAGATACTCAGGTGTTGAGTGCACTCATATAGCTGATTGGATTCAGTGGGTGTGCTGTTTAAAGCTGAAATGTTGACTGAGGTGTCTGTGGACTAATGTAAATGAATGTTGTTGGTGTTGCTATGTGTAAAGCCACATTCACACATCGTTAAATATTTACTTAGGTGTGTGTTTTATGAAAATGTGGGCAACAGTGTGTTGTTGTTTTCAGGGTATGGTTATATATTGGATGCTTTGATTTGAAAATTGCAAAAGCTAAAACTTTGGTTGAAAAAGTAAATTCTGGTGGTGTGTCCTGCCTAAATGTTCACAATACAAACAGAAGCCATCTTCAGAGGCACTTGCAGACACTTTTAAAAGTACTTATTGCAGGGAAAAGTCTTTAATTGTGAACTTTTTGTCGGGCTTTAGACAGTACGGCTGCCATGTGATGGGAGCATGTTACACTTGTACAGGTTTAGGTTTCAGGGCTCTGCAGCTTTATGACCGGTCACGAGAACACCGTCCATTTGCCTGTATGATCACTTCGACCATGTTATGCAACATGTGACAATGTACTACAAAAGGCCATAGATGACTTTGAGTTTTATATGGTTGCATACACATAACACTATTCTTACTCAACTTTGCTTTAGGTGATTTTTAAGTTTTCCTTGAGTTGTTATTATTTTGCTTTAGAATTATAGCTTTAAACACATCAATGTGTATAAAAAATATATACAAAATGCACTTATTAGTTATTAAGATGTATAGAATGTTTAGATCAGTTGTGGCTTTCTTACAGAGTAAGTGAATCCATGAAATGGGAAAAATTGTGGCTCTTAAAGGGAAAATCTGGATAACAAAGAATGAAGGGTAAAAACTGCAGTGGTACAGAGACAGTTTTGAACATCAGGTGAAGTGAAGTGAAACAGAATGTGCACTAAGAGTGCACACTACTGCTAAGACTGACACGGCGGTCACCAGATTAGCTGCTTGCAGCAGCATTGTTAGATCATGTTTGGGAATATTGAAGCTTTTTATTTGATGAGTTGTTCGAAATTGCACATTGGGGTTGACTAATGAAATGCTTCTTCTGTAGCACCACACTAATAAAAATATGGCCTTAAATTTTGGAGAATTGATACATTTAATGTATCAATAGAAGCTAAGCCATCAGTTAAAAAGGTTTAGGTCAAATACATGTGTGAAGACATAGTATGAATGACATAGCAAACAAAATGTAACCAATCCAGATTCATTTTTTACTACAAACCCTTCTCTTTAGCGAGGACGGTGATGGTATCAGAACTTACAGAGTGTGCTTGGATCCTTCAGGGATTCGTTGTTTGACACACAGACCTGAGACTTGCAGCAATATAGGAAGAACCCACTACACCTGGCTGACTCAGGTTGTAGGTCAGGTCTTCAAACCTAGCAAATCAGAGGAACATTAAGTGTAATCTGTTCACTCGTACAAGATAAAAATTCAGTTCATTTTTGTTCATATATTGTCAAATGACAGTCTTACCAATCAGTCTTTACCAGCAGTTGTAAGGTAAAGACCCTACAATAATTACAGAGAACAAATAGAAGATGACAGGTAGAAGTTATAATTCAGAGCTTTATCTGGATTTTTATAAACCCTAAATAAATAACACATATTTGGGCTGGAAGAATGTCTAGTAGCCTGACTATAGTGACATAGCCAAAACTGTATGAAGACAGACTGCGGTGCTTGTATAGATGCCAAAACATTATGTACTTAATGTTATATTGATGAAGCAGAGTATTAACCTATGATGGGACTGATTGAGTTTGTAATTAGGCCCACTCTTTGCAAATATGTTGTTTCTGCCTGTGTAGAAAAAGTGTAACTTGCTTTTGCATTTATTTGCTTTAAAAACTTAGGATAAATTTTTAACTGCCAGACACAACAAAAACTATAGCCACAAATGTCCACGCGAGATGTGCAAGTGGTTTACATAAAACTTTCACAAGCTTTGTAGCTGTTCTGTCACCTTGCTGATGATGTACTCTGAATTCTCATTAGTGCTCCCTATCCAACCAAGATAAATCAATTTTCAACTTTCACCTGTGGAAAGGAAGTGTGCAGAATTTAGAGACAGGTGACTTAAAAGCCAAATTTTGGATGCAAGGCTTCAGGAAACAGCATGAACTGTTGATGTGTGACTTCACGTCTATTTCTCACTAAAGAGGAAAGCTTAAATAACAAGACAAATCCACAGTACTGTGAAGGCGATGGTGTTTCAAGCTTGTGCAGTATGTTTACAAAATGTTTTAAATGGAGATGAGTCATTATCCTAAATAAAACGCTGAAATCAAGGCAAAATGCACCAAGACATACAGTAGTTATTAATTAATGATAATTGGCATCACTGTGTCCAGAAAATAAAGAAATTCTGAACTTCAAGATTCTCGATAATGTGAAAAATATGTGTTCACTCTAAAATTAAGCTTCGAAAAGATGAGCCTGTCGTGCAAACACTGTCCTCTTCCTGAGACTGTACAAAATCTTGGCACGCAAACTCATCGCTGCTTCAAGTGAACCAGCGGGGCAGCAGCAACTGAAAAGTCCTACCAAAAATAATGTCAGTAAGCAGTGCCTATCATTTTCCTGTTGGTTTCATTTGAGGTATTTTGTAAGGTGTGGATGTTGTTTTCGACCGTCCATGGTTTGGTGACAAACAGTATTGCCCTCACCAGTGCAGGTCCTGAGGTGACAAGCCATACGACAAACCAAAGAGCTGAAAGAAATCCAGAGAAAACTCGGACACATTGTATGTATTTTGGGGGACACTAAAGTTGTGAGGTTTTACAGTCTATGGTACTTCATTTTATGCTGTACAGTGTTCATGGCCTACAGCTGTGTTCTATTTTCAATTTTTTTAGGACACCCATAAAAAAAATCTAAATGCAGCAAAATACCGCATTATAAAACGGCCCATCTGTCTCTGTTTAAGTGAGGTTGAAAAAACAAAACCAGAAGCTTTTTATCCACTGCAGTGTGGTGTCAGTGTGTGTAGGTGTGTATTATCATTATTGTTCAAGGATAATAATGTGCCAGTTCAAGCAATCAGCTCTCTGGTGTGCTTTCACCCCCGTCCACTGTTTCACTGCAATTAGATCACTTTACCCTGATTGCTGAGTGCCACCACCACAAGTCCAAAGGAACACACACACACACACACACAGATTGACAGTGCAGTGAATAAACGCATATTTCCTGTTTTTTAACCTACTCTTTTCTATTTTATGATAGCTGTTTATGTAAAAACTTAGTGGGTATTCTCACACCATTATTAAAATTGACAATATATAGTTGATTTCCCGCACCGAGTGTGCGTCACAGATACAGATTTAACTCTGTGGTTTAAAAAACAAGTGCTGTTCAGGCCGGTAGTTAAAATTGTAATAACCAATTTATGTTTCCAAATGACTCAAGTTGCATTGCATCACACCAGATTCCAGACCTCTTGATGATTGTGACGAGCAGGTTGTGTGTAGTATTGTGAACAGCTGTATCTAAGTAAACAGTCGTACTGCAGGTGGTGTCTCATGTTTTCTAGTTTCACAGTTGCAGCTGATCAGATGTTAAACTGACTGCTGTATGAGGAACAAAGGGACTGTAGAGGGCTCTTTTCTATGAACTATTAGTGATGTTCAATACTCTACCCTACTGCTGCTGTTTCCTGGAACAATGATTTGGTGACTCCAGTATGTCTTTCTTTTTTTTGCTGTTACTTGAATTGCATGTTTGCTTTTTTCACAGCCTTTGAAAACCTTTCCTGTAATCCGGACTCACAAACAGGAAATCACACTTACTAAAAGTCCGATTGTAGAGCTGCAAGTTTTCCTCTGACAGTGATGCCATATTGATTCATTTCTGTACTACACGTGCTGAAGATAGTTTGTAATGAATGAAAGAGTTGTTTCTCAGACAATATTTGAATGCATATTTGAACTTTTTTTCCATCATAACTTTTCCAGATATTATAGTGACTGCTTGCTTGCTTCCAGACATATGTATATCCCTTACATCAGAGACAGCACAGGCATTGCATTAACACATTTAATCAGTTATTGCATGAGTCACATAGACCACAGCCCTTTCCACATTAACTCTGTAGTTGCATTTCATTTTGCTACATGATAACAGTAAATGTTAATGCTTGTAATAAATGATACATAGGGAGTTATGCCAACACAAACACCACAAAGCTGTAATGAAGCAGAGAGCTGTCCCCCTGTCATAACTATATTGTTTGCTGTATTGTAACAAATCATCATCGTGTACTTTGGTCACAGTTTTAACATCTGAATCGAGTCGAGTCCGTTAGGGAGAGAGTCCAGACGAAGTGCTGATGACCTGGAGATTTACTGTGGAAAGGGCTGCCGCTCCAAACAGGTTGTAGTTTGTAGCAACTTTATCAAGCTTTTTAAGTACTTTTTAATTTGTGGATTTCTTTTTCAGTTCAAACTATTGTCAGTCAACTTTATTTGCATGGCATAAAGTCCTGCACTTACCAGTCTTTTCCTCTTTGAATGTATAATGTTTGAGTGAAAGCGGTCTGAACCAGTGTTTATGACCTAATGCTATTCATCTGTTGTGAGGGATATTTACACCTTTAGAACCATATTTAGCCATTGCTATCGACAAATTCTAATGAAGTCATTTCTGGAAATGAGTATGTTTCCCTATGCAAAAATATACCATTAATAAACAATCTATACTACAACTCAGCCATCAGGCTCGATGTCTGTTTGTGTCTTCATATCTGCACAGAATGCACAGCCTCCCATTACAAGACAGGAAGCTGCACTGGTTAATGTCAGAAATGAAATATGATCCAGCGAAGCCAGTTTGAGCAACACATGCCTGATCTTTTTTAGGAGAGAAATGTGAAATTACAGCCCAATTCAAAAAAAGTTGGGACACTTTAAAATGTAAATAAAAACATTTTAAACAATGTCCATTTTACATGGTGTTTGTGAGATTTGCAATGATTTGTAAATCTCACAAACATATTTTATTCACAAAAGAGCACAGAAAACATAAAAGAAAAACAAGGTCATTTTGAATTTGATGGCAACAACATATTTCACCTCTGCAGCATGTCCACCAACCACGGTTCCTGCACTCCTCAACAAGTCCCCAATACTTGTTCATCTTCCTCTCATGGGCCTACTCCACGTGTTCCTCCCAAGGCACGGTGCATTCCAACATTACAGTGTTCTTGGTGGAGTCTGAGAAGATGACCGGGTCAGGATGGAGTGATGTTTGGATGATTTGCTCTGGAAATTTCAGCTGTTTGCTGAGATCCACTTGCAACTGCCAGTCAGGAGACATGGACAGCAGGGATCTCCCTCTCTCATGGTGGAGGATTCTCACCGGGGGCTTTTAACAACAGCCTGTGAACATCTGGGAACTGAGGAGAGCAGATACTGGACTTTTGGGAGAGGAATGTTGTCCTGTTCTTGTCTGATAGAGGATTCTAGCTGCTCAGCAGTCCTGGGTCTGCTTTGTTGGGGTTTTTCTTTTCTCAGCACCCGGACTCTTCTCTTATGAATAGAAGCAGTATGTGGTTTAGCATCATCTTACTGAAATATGAAAGGCCTTTACTGAAAAAGATGTTGTCAGGATGGGAGCACATGTTAATCTCTGTCAGACTAGTGAACCTCTGCCCGTCTTTGCTTTCGAGAAAGCCTTCCTCTCGAAGATGCCTGTTTTATACACAGCCATGATACTGACCTGTTGCCAGTTACCTACATTCACCTGTTTAGTACCTTTCCTTTTCCCAGCTATCTCCCAACTGTTGTGAGACATGTTGCTGCCATAAATTTCAAAATGAGCTAATAATATTCATGAAATAATAAACTCAGTTTAAACATGTAATATGTTTTTGATGTTATGCTATGGGTTTATGTGATTTGAAAATCATTGCATTCTGCTTTTATTTACATTCTACACAGCAACCCAGCTGTTTGGAACTGGGTTTGTATTTCAGTGATTCCACTTTTTAATTAGATGCTTTTGTTGTGCCACAAAAATAATGAAGGAAACAGAACTTGCTACAGTTTCATACAGTACTGCCATACAGTGCTGTCAGTCTCATGTTTTCCCCTTGCAGACACAGGTATTCATTTCAAACTTAAAATATGAAGATGAACTGTTAACACGAAAAAAGTATTTCTTATCCAGTATTCAGTATTGGCAGACATCCAAATGTACAATATCAGTATCGGACATAAAAAAGTGGTATCGTGCCATCCCTAGTTTACAGTGGGCAGACGGAAATAATCAAGAAGATGTACTTACTGCATCTGATAGTTTGTCAGCACTAATGAGCATAACATCTGGGAATTTGTGCAAATTAGATGTTACATATGAAATATAGTGTGCAAAGACTGGTTAGTAGGGGTGTAAAGGCTGGGTTTCTTTGGGTTCAAGCACATGTGGGTGTGAAAGGAATGAGGATGTGGATATACTGGCAAAGCAGTCATTGAAATTGCAATACCGTTAAGCAAAGCTGAAGTTAAAAGCATTATTAATAGCCAAATCCAAATGCTGGAGTGGCTCTGTGGGTGAGGATGTGACAATACTGTGCCTCATGACTGTGTTGCAGATGACCCAGGTTCATATCAGACCTGTGGCCCTTTGTTGCATAGCTTCTCCTATTACTCTCTCTCCACTGTACACTATCTAATAAAGGCCAAAAAAAAAAAGTTTAACTGACTTGATGCTATTCACTGATTAAAAAGTGTTCCTTTAATTTCTTTTTGAGCCATCTCTTAAGTGTAGACTCATCACTATTAAAATAAGACCTCAAAGAAAGTATACATATGCAGCAGTTAAGCACATGGACTTTACACTACTTCACATTTTTATCTAAAAAATTACAACGTTCTGACGCTTGACAAAAAGAGCCTGCAGCCAATTGCACATCAGAAGATGAGGTTTTTCTACAACTTAAATGTGACCTCTAAAAGAAGTTTACTGCTGCTTTGTCAGTGACTTTGTGAGACTACAAGGAATAAAAGTGAGTAGTAGAAGGTGATCAGATTTGCAAGATTTTAGGAATGGCAGGAGTCAAGCTGGATCATAAATCAATTATTTGGTTGTGTTCAGGTCAGAAACATGAGCCCTTATATACTGTGGCTGGTTGAACAGAAGCAGGTGGTTGGTTTGAACTACTACACTGATCTCTGTTAAAGTACAGTTTCTTCTACCAAACTGAAGCACTCAGACTGTAAAGTTCAGTTCCATGTTGGCAGGGTGTCGTCATCCATTGCAAATGGGAATTTATCAAGCCTGTTTGCCACAGGACACTCTGGCCAAAGCAAAACGCAGGACTCAAATGCAGACACGATGGAGACACTTTTAGAAGATTCAGACTTGTCACAGAGGAAGCAGGAACTGATGGCTGGCTCCACAGAGAGGAGAGTCACTAAGGAAGAGGAGAGGGGACTTGGATGCAGTCTGTCAGGCAACAGCCATCCAGAGAGCTATGCTCCGCTAAAACAACCTTTACAAACTTTGCAGTAATGTATCCATGATCTAGGATCAGCTAACCCACAGGAATGTTTTTTCATTCACTTCTCTCCTCTGTTCTTCCTTCTTTTGTGGAAAAGAAGGACAAGACTACCGTTAATGGACTTCAGAGGACTCATAACAGTATAGAAATACTATCCATAAACCCTAGTTAACTCTGTTTTTCATTTCTTCAATTACATAGCCTGACTTCAGCAGCATCAATGATTTGGTTCTGATCCATGAATCATATGCACCCTTAACAAACCACTGGGACAATTTGAACACCTGTCATTGCTTTCGAGTGGATGCGTCGGATGTTGGAGTGGGGACAGTCTTTGCACAGCATTCTTCAGAGGATGGTAAGCTCCATCCAGTGCTTTTGTGATTTATTGTTCACATGGGAAAACTATGAACCTTTTGTGTTGGAGCTAGCACCAGAGGAATGTTAACCTGACTTGTTCACGTTGCCGTTACATCCTGTGTCCAGCGGTGGATTCATCCTTCTGAACTTCCTGGCATCCTGGCCCACCCCTTGTGACCATACTACCTGGCATCGAGCTCATTCAGCCATAGTTTGGCCAGCTGGTATAAGTATTTGCCTTTAAAGGGATAACACCCTGGAACAGTCCCCTGGAATCATTGGTCTCTTTGGTATAGAGGTTAATAATCCCTGTGGTCCACCTTAAACATCTCCAGAACCTCCATATTCACCTTTTTTCATGTGCCCCACCTGAAACATTGGATCCTGGCGTCTTGCCTTCACGCTGTTCCAGAATGAAGCTCAGTGCTTCCATGGTGGCTCCTCGGGTTTGGCTGAGAGATCGTGGCAGAGGGGAAAGCTCCGTTAAGGCTGTTTTAAACAATACACCAACAGATCAAAGGTCAAAGAACCCCGAATGCCACTTCATGTTTACTTTGCAGGTGGGATATAACAAAATGTCATCTTCATTTATGCATTCAGACACTAATACTAGTCCTCCCACTAACACTGATTGTAATCTAGCAGGCTACAGGTAGTTACACGAGTGATTTTCTCATTCGTAAATCAGGAAGTGGAACATTGGTTGACACAACACGTTCTATCAGTCGGCTTCTTAGACATTCATTCTCCAATGTTGTCCACCTGGGAATATGAAAACAAGCACATCAGCATTGCATAGCCACAGGACTGACACAGGGACCCTCCTGCATCATATTCAAAGTGCCTGTGTGCAGTTAACTCAGTTTAAAACTTGATACATGCTTTGCTCAGATAAGGTATAATCTGTTACTGCGTGTCACAGAGGAAAAAACCTCAGTGTTGCATGAGTGCACATTGCCCAGTGAGTATACACTTACACGTACTATCAGTTCTGCAGGTTAACTAATCACATCTCTTGTGAAAGATAAATAGATGCACAGCATCAAAAAGATAAGTAGATGTATAGCTCAAAGTAAGAGCACACTGGCAACATCTTTTATGTCCACTGAAGAATTTCTGCTGCCACTTGCAGAGAATTTTTTCCAGTGTCCTGCATGGTTGTGGAGGACAAACAATCCAAACAAGCCATGTTTAAAGCCTCCACTGCTACAACAGCTCCATGAAGTTTTGATCAAAAGTTCTAATACTGTGTGTAGAGGTTAGCACAGTTAGTTTTGCACTCTCACACCAGCTGGTAGAGCTTCTTCACTGATATCTCAGACTGGTTTCTTGGACAAGACACAGCACCCTGAGACTGTACGCTAACTAGAAGGAGGGAGGCCCAGGACTAGTGAGTGTCAGAACCACTATCCTAGATGAAATAACAAAAATCTATGTTGGCATCACAGCATCGCACAGGTGCTGCAGAATTTCACCACATCCAAAAAGTGCTCTATTGGACTGAAATCTGGTCACTGTGGAGGCTCTCTGAGTACACTGATGCCCGGACGCTGTCCCTCAAGCTCCCTCCCTAGGCCTGGCTCCAGGGTGAGGCCCCAGTAACCCTATCCCGGGCAGGGTAAACTGTTCCCTCGTTGTTTCACACATGGGGGTCTTCTGAACCGCTCTTTGTCTGAACCCTCACCCAGCACCAGTTTGCCATGGGAGACCTTACCAGGAGGGACAAGCCCCCAGACAGCAAAGCTCCTGGGATCACTGGAACACACAAACCCATCCACCATGATGAGGTGGCGATTCACGGAGGAGCATCATAGATCTCTCCAACAAAACTCTGCTGATCATCAAAATCACCCAGGTACGAATCTGGATCTTGTCCCAGGATGACCGTGCCTTCTGGGCTGACGGTGTGAGCCTTAATGTAGATTTTGGATAAGCTCCTCTTTCCATCCATGAAGAGTGTTGGTAATTGTTTGATAATGTTTTCCCAGATCTAAGTTCCACCGTGGTGCTGATCACACTTCCCAGTGGGAAGAGGAGATTCTTTAAAACACCGGAGGAAGCTGCGGCCTTCCTAAGTGATGCTTCAGGTGACTGATTGATCAGAGGAAAATAATTTAATGTCTAAACCAGCGGCAACAAAAGTGAGTACACCCCTAAGAGGTTGTCATTTCCCCTCCAAAATGTCATGTGACTCATTAGTGTTACTAGGTCTCAGGTGTGCATAGGGAGCAGGTGTGTTCAGTTTTGTAGTACAGCTCTCACACTCTCTCATACTGGTCACTGAAAGCTCCAACATGGCACCTCATGGCAAAGAACTCTCTGAGGATCTTCAAAGACAAATTGTTGCGCTACATGAAGATGGCCAAGGCTACAAGAAGATTGCCAACACCCTGAAACTGAGCTGCAGCACAGTGGCCAAGATCATCCAGTGTTTTAAAAGAGCAGGGTCCACTCAGAACAGACCTCGCGTTGGTCGTCCAAAGAAGCTGAGTGCACGTGCTCAGCGTCACATCCAAATGCTGTCTCTGAAAGATAGACGCAGGAGTGCTGTCAGCATTGCTGCAGAGACTGAAGAGGTGGGGGGTCAGCCTGTCAGTGCTCAGACCATACGCCGCACACTACATCAAACTGGTCTGCATGGCTGTCACCCCAGAAGGAAGCCTCTTCTGAAGTCTGTACACAAGAAAGCCCGCAAACAGTTTGCTGAAGACATGTCAACAAAGGACATGGATTACTGGAACCATGTCCTATGGTCTGATGAGACCAAGATTCATTTGTTTGCTTCAGATGGTCTCAAGCATGTGTGGCGGCGATCAGGTGAGGAGTACAAAGATAAGTGTGTCATGCCTACAGTCAAGCATTGTGGTGGGAATGCCATGGTCTGGGGCTGCATGAGTGCAGCAGGTGTTGGGGAGTTACATTTCACTGAGGGACACATGAACTCCAATATGTACTGTGAAATAATGAAGCAGAGCATGATCCCCTCCCTCTGGAAACTGGGTCACAGGGCAGTGTTCCAGCATGATAATGACCTCAAACACACCTCTAAGACAACCGCTGCTTTATTGAAGAGGCTGAGGGTAAAGGTGATCCGCCAGCTCCGTGAGGTCATCATGGAGGAGTGGAAAAGCATTCCAGTGGCAACCTGTGAAGCTCTGGTAAACTCCATGCCCAGGAGAGTTAAGGCAGTTCTGGAAAATAATGGTGGCCACACAAAATATTGACACTTCAGGAACTTTCACTAAGGGGTGTATTCACTTTTGTTGCTGCTGGTTTAGACATTAATGGCTGTATATTGATTTATTTTGAGGGAAGAATAAATTTACACTGTTATATAAGCTGCACACAGACAACGTTGACTAAGTTTATATTACAGCAGTTTTGCTTTTGTAAAGGGGCGTGTTGGGTA